>VOMN01073439.1:0-20618 GCA_014899125.1 Orchestia grillus | reverse complement strand
ATAAGAAGACACAGAATATGTCATCATAAGAAGACACAGAATGTCATCATTAGATGACACAGAATGTCATCATCAGATGACACAGAATGTCATCATAAGAAGACACAGAATATGTCATCATAAGAAGATACAGAATGTCATCATTAGATGACACGGAATGTCATCATCAGATGACACAGAATGTCATCATTAGATGGCACGGAATGTCATCATCAGATGACACAGAATGTCATCATAAGAAGACACAGAATGTCATCATAAGAAGACACAGAATATGTCATCTTAAGAAGACACAGAATGTCATCTTAAGAAGACACAGAATGTCATCAAAAGATGGCACGGAATGTTGGCAGTTCACCCGGAAAATTATGAGAGTTTTAAAATGGAGTCTCCCTGTTTCTTTTCATCAGTGTACAGCGCAATATCGCACATCCTGCATCACCTGACCTATGCAGCTTAGGGTAAAACTGTGCAATAAAAAAAATATGACGAATGTAGCTCACTTGAACCTGGAGTGACGAAAGTGAAACTTTCTGAGCCTGTAATTGACTGAATTAGGGTGATATACCATAAAAATGATTAACTATTCATTCAAATTACTTACTACGGCAAAATTCAGTAAAAATATGATTGAAAATAAGAATCTCACTCTTGCAAAAGCTTTTCAATCCAATATATTAAATGTAATCAAGACCTAAATGACGCACCGAAAACCGAGTCACGAAGGGCTGATGATAAAAAGATAGAACGAATGTAGCAAGGTTGCTTCAAAGTCAAAACGTAAAATTCTCGGTGGCTACGTTTGTTTCAGGTAGATTTCAAAGGGATCCCGTCTTGGTTTCATGAGTTGGAAAGGGCTAAAAATAACATGTCTTTAATTAACAGATCAGCTTTGATGTCGAAACTGTGGAAACGTATCAGTTCAGAAGATGAAATTCATTTGGAGGAAACCAATTCAACTGTTCGCATATATAAATTAGCCCTTGACTCAGAAATATCACTGAGGACCGTACACTTTAACCCATGTTAGAAAAGTTCGGATGGAATTAAACTTATCAAAATGGTATTCAATTCTTATCCAATATGTAAACTAAACAGGTTTTCGGGACGCGTTAGCATTTTCTTGCTACAACCGTGTGTTCTGAACTCTGTGACTTTCTTGACAATGAAGAATTTTTTTTAGAAATAAAAAAAAAGTCTCAACAACAATGTATTCCCAATCATTTATCGTGAACGTAAGAAATCTGATCTTCCCTTTCGTATGTTTTCAAATCATCAGCGTCTCGCCGCTATCAGTTACTTAACAGTCATAATATCTGTAACTACGTAAGAAGAATTGTGCAGAATGAAAAAGCTTCTACAGAATTCTGAAGACTTTAGCAGAGTGGGAAAATTTCTTGACAGTAACACCTCAGGATCTTATAAGACAGGAAAATATCCATAAAAATGACGAATTTCTTCATCTTTTCTTCATCGCTACACGCCTTGTAAGCATGGTCAAATTTCCTTCAGGCATTTGAAGCCGAGTATAATCGAGTACAACAACGATTTTACGCATAATTTTGAAGTCCATCGGCAAGGTCGATCATTCATGGTCTTTTTTCACTATTGTGATAGCAGCGCAGTACGATATCAAATGCGTTAACCAAACAGGACCCCACAACATACTCGAATGTTTGTGAAGGCCGCAGGTCTACCACTCCCTGAAGTGAGGCATTGCAGCACTCCTCTAATTAATCCCTGCTTAGGAATGTCCAGTAATTTCTCAGCCTTGGACCAACTGACGCACGCGAGAATTCATTTTCAAAGAAGGACAACCATTTCGATCCCTTACTTTGATCTTTTCACCAGAAAGAAGAAAGCTACTCAGAAATTTTTCCATTTGCTGAACACGCTAATGACAAAGTGCAGGAAAAATGTAATCGAATTTAAACGTATGTTTTGGACGATCAAAGTATAACAGAATTCAATTTTGCGTAAAATGACAGGTAAAAACTTTAACACATAGTTGAATATGTGCACGCGATCACATTCAATCTTCTATGAACGGTTTTGGAGCTATTGAGCTCAGTCTAACATTGATTTTTTTCGAAATTCAGAATATTCCCTTGGGCCCCAAACCCTCCGATTGAACGAAAGACATCTCGATATTGACGTTCTCTCCAAGGACGTCTGTTGACCGAAAGACATTATAGGAACAGACGGAGAAGACGAAGTTTACGTTTTTCTGGTCAGAAGAAATTTGGTGATCTAGTAATAAAAATCAAGAGCTGGTGAAACTCGTCGGTCTGCTGTGTACTTCGAGTGTTTCTCAGATAAATTAATTAATAACGAATATCTTCGAGCAATTTATGTTATTTTACAGCAGCTTTTCCTTCTACTCTTCATAAAATGAAGCTGTGTGAAAGCATCTAGTCGGTCTTAGAGAGCAGCAATTCCTTACTGAGTCTCTCTGTCGCCTAATTCCTCTTCTGAAAGCCCCAACATTCCCGGATCATTGGTTGCAATTCATTACTGGATAAAAATTCTAGAGCTGAAAATGAACAAATTTCTATATCATTCCTTGTTTTACATGTCGCTAGAAGATAAGTTGAACGTTTTGAGAAACTAAGAACATGATAATTCTGCATAAAATACAAATCATGCGATGTATTTCATAAAGATCGTTGTAAGTTATACTAGAAGGGTCAGTTTATAGGGCGTGCAGCAAAGAGTTACCTATCGAATTTAACTGGTCTCAAACGTGTTAAAATTCATGTTCGTTCAAACTCGGCTCAGAGCATCGCAAATTTCTTTTGTTTCACAGTTTAAATTTTGATAAAACTTACAAGAGGCGCCATTTTTTTGACACTGTCGTCCCAAAGAGACAGAAGATCACAGTTCATCACTGAAAAAGGGAATATTGTACATAAAGATGTATTTCAGTGTCAGGTGTGTTCAGAGAAAAAATCTTCAACGTGCGGGAACGTTATTTAGGACAGTTTAATCAGAAAATGAATTCTTCGAAGGCAATTCTGAGTAGACAAAACCAAAATGTTCGAACAACCAAGTTGCTTACTGTGTCAAACGGAGTTACTAAAAAAATTCTTGCGATCTGTAATCTCTTCAGAAAATCGAACCACACATGAAACTAAGAGCAAATCTTTAACAAAATGAGTGGGACAAGCTTGAAAACTACAGCAATGCAACACCGTGGAAGTATTTCATGGCGCTCCTCGATAAAACAAAAGATTTGAAAAGGGGAAAACATTGGATGAAATATACAGCGCCGTTGACAGACTGTCCATCCGGTTGGTTGAGAAATTCTTCTCATTGGATTTGGCTGTGATAGAATTCCCCCAGCTTCTTCTCAGGAGGCACATTTACCAATACACGTTTTGCTCTTTGAGCTCCAGTTGTAGGTTAGACCACTCGTAACTCGTTAAGTCACTATTTTTAAGTCCCATTTGATCCTCTAATTATTCTTCTCTGTTTCCCTAACAAATATTCAAAGTCGAAACAAATTATTCTCTTTAGTCCCCATCAACCATAGTCATGATACGATTAAAAAACTTTGTTTAATTACTAAGAAATGTGTTTTGAATTTCTGCTCTGTGTTAAATATGAAAAGCGTGTACGATTACAAGCATGCAAGAGGATCAGAGTTTCAATATTATACAGATTAAATAGATAGATAAGGGCATCGGTACCTATATGGAAAAGTGGAAATTATGGTTCGTTACGTTCGACAGGGTGTCAAGAACATTACGTGCGACAAATGCCCGCACCACACATCTTTACTGTGAAAAGCATAGTTGAAATACAAAAAAATACACCGTGATAGTAACATCGAGGAAGTTCTCTTGGGCTGAACCAAACTTGAGCTATAAAAAATATTTGTTTGACTATCATAAATTATAAATTTGAAAAATGAGTTCCTCAAGACATCGAGAAACAGCATCCGTGAATCTGCGCTGCAGTTCCTAGCAGTGAATAAAACTCAGCACATGCGCTCAGCTCCCTCAGCTCTTTCTGGCGACCGACTAGTCTTTCTAAATTCAACAGAGTTCACCCAAATACTTTCAATCTTTATTGAACTTATGGTCATGGAAGACAGTTTCGTTAGAGCAGGGATTTTTTTAAAGGACCTTTCTAAATTTGGGCCACTAGAACTTTGAACACTCTTGCAATTTGTTTTTGCAGTAACGTTGGGTAGAAATCCATTTCGATATTAGGGAAGAACATCGTCGCTCTATGTTAGGTTTTCGACCTTTCAAGAAGAATTTTTGCTGCATTTCGTGCGATCAGAGTCACAAATCTGCACGCTACTGACAGGTAATGCTCCGTTTGGAGGCAAGTTTCTGGCCGAAGAATATTTTACGCGCTAGGTAAAACAAACCTCAAAGTAAGATGTGAGTAAATAATGCTGAAAGTAGTTCATTAATCTGTTCATATAAATATCTTAGTCTTGAATGCATGCGTGTTTACTGACATATGAAAGTTTCATATGCTCCAGATTTGCCACAATGTTCAAGATATAAATCCCTTGTGTTTAAGGACCTTGCAAATCCTTCCGGTCCCGACCTGTAGGATGCCCTAAAAGTCATAAAACCTAGTCGGGCTCGCACATAGTTATAAATAAAACTGTCCATTGATATAGTTTAAGAAATGTGCATTCAAAATTTTTAAAAGGTGTAACACTTTAGGCTATAAATTGTTCAAAATGTGAAAACACTCGAACACTACATCGTCAAAGCCTCATCAACTGGCGCTGCGTGAGCTCATGCAGATGAATGTTCAAAGAGAACCGCCCATTTAAATTCCCAAGATTTTGTTCTAATTCATTGTGAAGACCCATAAATAAAATCAACCCGACGCCGAGTCCCATTTCCCCAGATCACACCTGGGGTCATTGTTCACTTTAGGTGTGATCTGGAAGCATCTTTACGTTCAAGGAGCACTAAAGTGACACTCGAGCATCTCCAACGCAATTCTTTTGAATCAAGGAAGCCGACTAGTCCAAAGAACTTCTTTCGACTAATTATGTAAGTTTGTATATAGCAAACATCTACGGGATAACGCAAGCGATGTTCACAACATCTCCACCCGTGGCAACTGACTTGCTAGACCTCCATACAAGCGCTGCAGTTACAACGTCACCTATAGCATGACGACAAACGTACGTCACAAGACCTCCATAGGCTGATACAAATGTCGCATCCTACAGTAGCGAGAGACTGTAGGTGATACGAATAAGTAAAAAAGTGAAACTGCACAAACAAATGCAGTTCAATGAGCGAAGTACCTTTTCTAAACTCTACCAGCCCTGTGGGCTCGATGAAGGTAAGGATCAGAATCAGTTTCTGTGATTTCAAATACCTGGGGTCATTGTTCATTACAAATACCTGGGCTCATTGTTCATTACAAATACTTGGGGTCATTATTCATTACAAATACCTGGGCTTATTGTTATCAACTCTTGATGAGCAGCGACAAATTCTGTAGCTCTGACGAAGTCGATGCATTCGATCATTTTTTTTTTGATCAACGAAGAATTTTATTGCACCAAAAATTTGATCAAACACAAATTCTGTAGCTTTGACAAACTCGGCACATTTGATCACGTGTTTTCACCTCGGTTAGTTTTTTCTTATTTACTCGTGGGGCCTAAAAATGATGAGACAAATAACGTTAATTTCATGAGATGCCCTCTTATTTACGGTAAATATGACATAAAGAATTTTTTTCGTATCGCTGATACGGACTGCTTTTTCTGTCATTCTCGCTGATTCGGAATGCGGACCCAGGAGTTTTCTCCTATCCAAATCTTTAAGAACGGGACAGAGAGACGAACGGACGGACCAACTCAGCAACCGAGCCACCCTGGGCTATTATTAAATAGTGGGATATCTCGTATTTTTTACCTTCTTTTTCACTGTTCATGTCATTTTTTTGGAAATTATGATGAAATCTTGAGTTTCTTTTTTTGTATTCCCTATGAGGAATCTAAAATTTGTGAAGTATTTATCGCTGTTCTCTACACTGAGAATTCTGAAATACTTATCGGCCCTTTTACGAAAGATGAAAGTTCATGTTTATTCGTAATCAATTATCTTATCAAGAATTAAATTGGTCATTGGTTAGTATTATCCAGCTGAATTTTGAGCTTGAATTTCATCGCATATCACTGAACCGTGAATACACGTTTCAAAGTTATCAACTAATGGGGTAAGCTAAATTATTCTACTTCATCAATTTTACCGTAGAAACATCGCTTAGGTTTCAAATTGCTCTAAGCCTCTGCAATTAACCCAATTATTTGTACAACATTAAAAATGTTTTCACAACATGCCATCGAGAAATTTTTCATGGGAGCGCTTACCAATAAACGCCATTCTAAGCTTCGCACGATGGCATAGCAACATCTCTTTCATAACTTCACGTGGCTGCGTGCGGCTCACCGAGTCCAACCTACTCGGGCAAGGTACATTTTTTCTTAAGCAATAATCGTAATCGCTTTCCTAACTTTGTGCTGTGAAACCGAGAACTTTGTAGGTTAGTTGGTAAAAACGCAGACAAGCTTCCCTGTAAAAGTCTAACAAAGTTTGCGTAGGAAACCCATTTCTCAGAAAGTTACTGCAGCTTTGACTTTCTTTTTTTGCGAATGCCCTCCACTAACTCAGTTTCGTGCTCGGGCTCAGCAGCTCTCAACAGATGCAACAGTTTTGCAGTCTCGTTTGCGTTGCTCAGGAGACAAACTCGTTATTTTCGCCGCTGAAATCTTCGTTCCCAGATTGTCAGGGCTGCTTGGTCATGGTTCTCCAGAGGCGTAAGTCGAACCTAGCTCAAGACACCTCGAACTTTAGGGAATTTAACGACAAATTATATTTCATGTTTATGGTTGAAGATGGATGGAAAATTATATAGGATGCATTTAGTCCAAAAAATGATACGTGCGTCAGCTGAACCACCTGGAATTTATGAAAATCTGAAATAATTGTCAGCTATTACCTCAAATCGTTGGCCTATTTCCTCAAAAATACAGTCAAAAGATAGGCGCAGGTGATAGACGGAGCTATCATAATTAGAACATTAGGAGTAACTTGTAGCTACTGGACTTAGCCTGAAAATTTAAGTATTTTTGCATTATTTAATGAGAGCAGCCAGTGGTAACCTTAGCAGTTTGAGTTTCAAGAATTGACACTATTCTAACCTCACTTTTTTTAGTTTTCCTGACCTGCACACCTCAACTACGGCTGCAATAGCGGGAACTTTCACTCGTAGTCCCAAAAAAAATTTCACTCGTAGTCTCAGAAAATAGCTGCTGGACAAATACCGATGAGCTTCAAGTGTTTTATTACGATGTTCACCTGGCTGACGTACTCACTGCCAACTGCAAGAATGGGACACATAAGAAAATCGTCGAAATATTTGCATAGCTGCGCTAATGCTTGATCCCATTATACTTCAAGTTGACTATTCAAATATTGGTAACGGCTGCTCCTCTTCAAGCGTTGTAAATTGTCGCATTGTTTGCACGCTCAATGAGGCATTTTTTGAAAATGAGGGTTTTCAATTGAGTGGTAATTACACAACTTGAAAAGCAGTTGAATACTCTGAGGGAGTTTTTGGCGAACTTTATTTATGCCTATTAATTAATATACGTATATTACACTCACTCCACGCGAATTAATTGAGAACTTTTATTAATACACATGTCTTATTACGTGGAAAAATATTCCTCTAATGTTGATGGTAGAAGATTAGACAAAATACGTATAGTCCCGATTTCGTTCAAAGCATTTTCTACTTAATTCCTCAACACTTCACTGTTAACATTACTTTGACGATTAGGCTGCAATTTGCTTTGAACAAAAAAATTGTATAAAATATGAAATATGTCTGTATTCAGTTTCTTACGAAAGCTTAGCAGCGTCGTTACGAAAGTTAAAGTTGAAATCAATGAATGAAGAAAAGTAAACCTATGTATGTAAAGTAAATTAACGAAATCTATGTATGAAATTTAAAAATTACGTAATTTCAATTTTTAGGCTATTGTTTCAATTTGAATTAATTATAAAATTCAGTGGTGTGAATTAAATTCATTGTCTTGTGTTTTCTGCTTCTGAAAAAATTCAACCATTATATCTCCCTACCATTACGCTGCAGTGTTCTGTCACCACCTTGCGCTGCAGTGTTCTGTCCCCACCATTACGCTGCAGTGTTCTGTCACCACCATTGCGCTGCAGTGTTCTGTCACCACCATTACGCTGCAGTGTTCTGTCACTATCACAACGAAAATTAGGAAGGAATAACTGGAATAATTTCAGCTCCTCTCTCTGCGTTACCGAAACCTTTGAAATAAATATTCATTCATGTTAATCATATTGTCCACGGTCTGGAAAGGATTGGTCACTTAAGAGGAAAAAATAATTTAGCAGATTTCAGGCTCATATTTATTATCTGCACATCTTTTATAATTCTGTTAAAGATTGCTATTGTAATTATTTCAAATACATCAGCTTCTTTAATTGCCTTCTTGAAGAATTGCCACAGCTTGAAGGGCAAAAAGTAAGATCATTTTCAATCGAAGTGAAATAAACAAGTTATGAAAATACCAAATCGAAATTCTCATCGGTAGGTGGAGAAGAATGCGTTGAATTTCATGAATTTCATTATATAAAATACTACATCCTTATTTTTCGCTTGCTGTCGTCTTATATCAACGACATTTGCCAGGTAAAATTAATATTGAACGATAAATGTAACAAAGAACAAAGAAGTCTATTCCTACAACACATGGACGGTACTGCACAAAAAATATTTCCTATCACTCAAAGGTAGCAACGGTAAAGTATTTGTATTATAATGTAGGATAGTTCTACAAAGCTTAGAGCAATAAAATAAAATCTGTAGTCAGTGAATACAAGTAGTGCGACCATATCTTTCTTACTGAATTATCAAATGATACTTAAAATTTCCATAAACCATAACATTGTTTTTTTTCCTAATTTTTGCTCCAGTTGTCACAACCGCACTGCCGTTGTAACTCTGAAATCTGTACGCTCTCTCTGAACCGTCTAGAAAGTTAGGACACGACTTCCCTGTTCTAACTTTCTGGACAATGCCTTGAATATTTGAGCATTTTCAACATTGAGTGACGCAATAATATCTAATTAGGTTACTCTAATATCAGTTATTCAGGGATGAATATAACCCAGCTTAACGGGTCTCAGTGGGTTAAAATCGACTATCCATAAAATGTGACTAGAATACGCAAAATAAAATCCTAACGCTGGATTTATTTTTTCGAACAAAACTGTTACGAAACATCGAATCCAGATTGTGTAGCAGCTTATCTATATTCGATGCGCATTCCTTTGCGTCGTTCTCGGTATACGGCTTAGGTACACACCCTTGTTGAAGATTGCAGGTTAATATGGTCGGAGTCGACGACTTCAGTCATAAATATGAAGCGCGTTGGTCTCAGCCATTACGGAAAGGACTGTCACTTCAATCACGCAGCATTCACTAGAGAGCGAAGCATTCCCCGGAGCCGTAAAGCATTTCCCCGGAGCCGTAAAGCATTTCCCCGGAGCCGTAAAGCATTCCCCTGAGCCGTAAAGCATTTCCCCTGAGCCGTACAGCATTCCTTCGGAGCCGTAAAGGACCTACGGCGCCTCTGTTTGCGATTCAAGCATCGCTGTAAAATATGGTGACGGTCACTGATGATTGATTATTCTACCACTGAAATTTTGATGGTGAAACCCCGTCCAGTCTTTTTTGTTGGTAGCCAGCGAATTCTAGAAATATGATTCAGAATAATAGTCGGTTTTAAGGACAGTTTTTCATGCAATTTAATCGGGTGAACGTGAAAAATCGTAATCTCACTGAGAGTTTTCAGAAAATGCATGAATGGCTCCCTTGGAATACACTCAATTAAAATAACTCTGGAAAAAAATACCCTCAAACACTAATTTTATGTACCTGCATTCGTTCGTGCATATAAGAAAACCGGCGGCATCCCAGTGTGGCCAGGGCGTAGAGGCCCAAACATTTTTAAGACATTCAAGAAGCGCATCAAGCTGATGCGACTCACTCACGATGAGTTCCTAAGAAGGCATATGTTACTGCAATTTTTATGCGCAGGCACTTATTTTTCGGAATTTTAATATTTGCATGCTCACAACGCGGAAAAAACGTTTTTTAACAACTAAAAATGGACTATACCTGGCATATCAGAGGAAAGGCTCCCCACACACTCATGCCGCTTGCAAATGACTCATGAGTTTCGATTTTACATTTATTTGCTAGAAATGTTTAAAGGAAAAATTGGACACATATTATTTGCAAAAGAGCTAAGATTATCCATCCCTCTGAGTGGTGGTTTTTTATTTTTTCTTAGACTGAATTTGAGCATTTCTGCTTAGATTCATTTGCGTTAAAAAAATGTGACAATACAAGGAAAATAGAGAATTTTTTAAGAACCTGTTAATAAGTAGGGAACTCTATCTCTATTGACGTTGTACTCTTCGATGTGTTGATGAGAAAGTCATTTCAAGTCAACGATTCAATGCTTGTGTCTGTGACGCACTTCCGAGCATTACCAATTTTCTGGATACTGGTATGCATGCAGAGCTGCTCAATGAATTCATTCTCAATTATAGCTGTAGCTAAACGATGATTGAGTGCTTGTCGAGGTATAAAAGCGTTCAGACAGAAATGGATTTCGTAATTGGTACTTTGAAGGAGGTCTGAGGTGAGTTCCGCTAAAATTACTGAGATGTACATACTTTTTTCGTTAGCCGATTAATAATCAACACTTTTCTACACTCGGCCGGGAAGGCCCGCTTTCTTTTCTTTTTTCCATTTTCATTTTTCAATGTATCGCGTGAGCATGTCGAGATTTTTAGTTTCTTAGTGCCAGAAAATCGGAAATCTGCTCTTGCATTGTTAACACTAATTGATATGCTGGCTAGTATATGATGATTTTTATTCATGCTTTATCACCAACATCATTCCAGGCCCTGCGGTTTTTGTTAATTATTGAATTAAAAGAACATTAACCTTCCTTGGAATACTTACCAAACTTTTGATAACGAATACTCCGGGTCGTTTCATGGTCGTATATAAATCGGCATTACTGAAGAAATCCCTCATTGTCTCTAATTCTATATTTTCTCAATAAATCTTTAGTCATATCTTATCAACGAAAAAGCACGCGATTGAACTTTTCTCCATGTAAAAGTGTTTTGATGATACGCTCACAATTTGAAGTAATAGAGAACTTGAGTGGACAAAACGTTTCTCGTTTCATTTAGGTACTGAAATGTGTTGTAAAGCCAGAGTTGTAAAGCGAGAGTTGTAAAGCGAGAGTTATAAAGCCAGAGTTGTAAAGCGAGAGTTGTAAAGCGAGAGTTGTTGGTCGCACTCACCGAGCGATCGGGTTTGGGTCCACGTCATATTTTGCCTTCAAATTATGACCACAGCCACGCAGCTCAAAAGTTCAAGATGTTATAGCCTCATCCATCTAATTTTGACGTCTCATTTTAGTACTTCTGTGCATCCACGAGTTAGACCACAATTTACACAGCCTCCGTACAATTCTGTGACAGCTTTTTCATTCTCAAATCGGTTATAATCAGTTGTTATATGAGTTCTCATTTTGTGTAATGCGTTTCAGCGAATTTTTATGTGTGTTGTCAAGTTCTTACAACTTTTTGAGGGAGAATTAGCTTAGGTTTGATAAGTTTAAGCCGTTCGTGTGAACAAATCTCCGTCTTATTTACCAGCCTTAACAATTTATTGTTATGCAACAAAAGTTATGCCTTGCGTGAGTCCCTTGAATCAAAACAATTGCAAAATGTCTTAAGAATATCCTTATATCCCACTCCACGTACACCATGTTCGATAGCATGGTGATCATAAGTTTCAAATTTTAGGTAGAAGATCATAAATGTGATCCCCATGAAAATATTTTGGTTTTCTTTTACTGAGTCGTGAAACCGCTACCGGTGGTGACGTCATCCACGATTTGCTTGCGTAGAGATGCCATGTGAAGATGTAAACCGTTATTTACGAAAGCTTCCAAGCAACCTAATTTTAGATTTTTGCAACCTCATCGACAAATTTAGAAAATAATTGATAGATTTACTTAGGAGTAAAGAATTATTGATAATTATGCATTATTATGCAAAAAATCAGACTGGGAATTTTATATGGGTCACCGATAGCTCATTGGTTTACTTTGCAATTGAGGAAAAAGCTCTCCATTGACGGAAAGATTCTAATTTCGCTCATTTACACGAAGAAATAGTTAAGCAGACTCATATAGATAAAAACAGAGCTATTTTCAATGACATTATATGAAACCTACGATGTTTAACCGAGCACTCAGATAACAGTCACGATTGAGAAGGATGCATTTAACGAAAACATTTAAAAATACGTCGCGGAGGGATCCTAGAATTGCGATTGCAAACATGGATTGGAGAAATTAAACTGAATGGATATTCCAATGTTCATTAAGTTCAACGCTCCGACGAAAGACTTGGGACGCAGTGGGACGCGCAGCCACACGTCCAGCCCAGTCCAACTTTTTCCCCACTCTATCGATAAATTTATGGAACAGTTAATGAGAATACTAGGAAGGACAAAATTGTAGATCATTATAGATGCCTCAGCGGACAACTTAGACCACAGGCAACCTGTTGGGGACACTCACTTACCCACTGGTCCTCACTCAATCTACTCGTTGACCTTTTAATTCCAATATAATTCCTTCTCTAACGGCATCCGTTTTCGAGTGTACATGCATAGTACACTGCCTCGGTAATGTACTCGCTTTTTTCGTAACCTCAATGTGTCGATTTTATATCGAGAATGTTTATTGCAGGATAATGAAACTGGACTCGTTTGCGAACAATGTTATTCTGGTTGATTTTTAGGAGTACAGATGGTTAACTCAAAACTGTGATTGCCACGACTTTAAGATACGGAAGTGATTCATACTCCCTCATTCCGGACAATTTGGACCTTCAATGCATAATTTCATTGAGCACTCCACAAGCTGCGAACAAATTCTCGTAGAATATTTTAGAAATTTTATGGGAGAATTTCAATGCATCTTTTAATGTGATGGTTATTGGGAACTATTCCCTCATTTCTACGGGTAAAGTGATATTTTATAAATAAAACTTGTTTTATCACCGAAAATAGCGGTGAATACTTGCAGCGCTTGATTGAATCTCAAGCGAGAGTACATTGAATCAAGAAAATGAAGTTCAGGTGATTAGATCATTCCAGTAAAATTTCATCTTTATGGAGTAAAACTGTAATTTCAGTTGAATGTAAATTTTCAGTGTAATATCATTACTCTACGACATCGATATAAGGTTTTCAAGGAATTTTGGCTGAAGAGAAAATTTCCCTCACCCCAGTAATGAACGCAGTCCCACTAATGTAACTGTTGCTACTCTGTTGTATGAATGTTTACCAATGGATAAACATGCATACAAACATGCCTTCACCACGGCGTTCACTTGAAAATTTGTCATTTCTATATAACAGCTAACATAAGGAGATTTTAATTCGATGAATTGGGTGGTTATATGAGAGAGGAATGCAGCTTTCTGAAGGACATAAATCATGATTGGAGAAAAATTAGAAAGCTTCGCCGCTTGATAACTCAACTTACATTCGTTGACGACGATCACGGATTACGATAAAATAAGCACCACAATAGAATCGAACTTCAGAAGTTAGTTTCTTGCGTAAATCGAATCAAAAAACTAATTCGGAAATAATGTAACGTATATTCTGAAATTTGCATAGAAAAATACATCGGACGCTTTCTTTGCCTCAAATGGGGGAGTCTTCACACAATGACCCTCACGACTTGGAGAAATTCAACGAAGGTCGTCAGTCTCTGCCCGCCGGGCAGGCCACCAGCGACTTCTCTCTTACCTGAGACACCTGAGAACTAGATAGGTGAGGCCGTGAAAAGCTTTTGAGAGGATGAAAAACACTAATAATAATAATAATAACAAGGAAATAATTTTGAGGAGATAAAAGACAATAATAATAATAATATGAAAACAACTTTTAGGAGGTAGAAAACGGTAATAATACGAGTTATAATAATAACAAAAACAATATTAAGGAGATGAAAATACAAACGAACAATAACGAGTGCAGAATTGCAACGTGAAAAATCATTTAAAAACAATGAGCAATGGTCAGTAGACAATCATCGGTACCTGAAATTTTGAATTAAATTTGGGTGTAAATTTTCTATTACCTGTGTCAAATTTCCATTGGCATTATTACTCCGAAATTCCTTGCATTCTTATTTTGTTTGTGACGAGGTTGAAACGCCAAAAATTTCTGTGTAATTACACAATCATTTTTCTTCACGCTACACCAGTTTCGTAACAGTTTACACGGGAAATAATTTCGAACTTAATTAAGAAAGGGCTGTTCGAATGTCAACTGGAGAAGCACAAAATTGAATTTGAAAGGTTTGTTAGGAAGCGAAATAAAATCGTGAGGATAGTCCTTGACTTTCATCAAAATCATATACAAAAATTTTTTATGTTCTAATAATTTAGTAAGCACCTCTTCACTTGTACTGCCTTTTTCGACGGGCATTTGAATGTCTTCGAGTGTCATACGATCATAACGTCTTTTTATCATCAAGAGCGCATTTTTTTTGGTTACCCAGTCTAACTTTCTTCTCCCCGGGGCCACTATCATTATAAATAATTTTGGCTACCCGACCATATTTATCGATTATTTCATATGTTCATCAACTGGGCGGCGAGAAAATTAGACTGAATAACTGAAATATCCAAGTTCAAAAACTGAGAGAAAGCTCATCCAATTTTCCCGGAGCATTAAATTTTGCCTCGTGTAAGTTCTGACAAGTTTGAAAGAAAAATTTTAGCTTAAAGTTAAGAAATAGCCAACGTCGGTCAACACAATACCAGTGCTGTACCCTACTGAAAATATTGGTATATTTCAGGTCAACACAATACGGCACGTGCGTATCATACGCCTCGTTCTACGAAGTGAAACTGAGGTTGCATTAACCCCAGTCAGTATACTAGGAAATCCTGACTTCTTCGAAACTGGTAACAGCAAATTGACTGAAAATATTATTATGGATTGAGGCTTAAAATTCAAGACTTAGCTCATCAATAAATGAGTTCTGGTGGCTCATGAATCCATTTGCGATACAAATGTTTTATTGTCCAAACTATAATGGCGATTTTAATCTATTACAACCCTAATATTACTTTGTGTTTTTACATGTCTCTAATTATTTATCTACCCTTAAAATTAGTTAGCTCTACTTCGGTTCAAAGCCTTTTGCAAGTTTCAGCTGCGGCGCGTTTATTCTCGTGGCCCCCCAGAGCGCTGAACTCCAACCACTCGGTGTCGACAAAAGCTGCACCATCGCTCGAACATTTATACCAGCTCAGATGATTGTCTAGTATGGATATTATACCCTCATACATGAAGCACAACTCATCCTGATCGCGCTGCAGGTAACTTCCACAAGAGGTATAACTTTCAGGTCCAAAACTTGAGGGGGTGGAGATGTAATCCAGTCTCGGGAAATATTCACTAGAAAAATCCTCATGCGTCATGTTGCAAATATATTTTCTGTTATTCGGAAGAAATGATTCTTCGGATGCAATCTTCCAGCGCGCATCTTTGGCGTTGCAATTCATAGAGGTGGGAAATCTGCGAGTTCGACGGCTGCTTGAAAATTGTTGTTCTCTGACGTATGAAAGTTTTCCCACAATACCATTCGTCTCTGACCAGGTTTTTTTACAGCTCCACCTCAAACATCTCCTTGATTTCGAATATTGTACATTAGCAAGGATTCGTATGGTCATGGATTTTGAAATGATATTTCCTCGCTCACTCTTTTTGAAACAATCACCAATCGGGAAAACAATAAACGTTGTCTTTTTCTCTGAAGAAAACTGTTCCAGCTCGCGCTCTGCTATAGAAGTGGTGAAATGGAGCGAATCCCATTCACAAATGAGCGTCGAAGATCTAACAGAGTCAACTCCAGAGGCTCCGGTCAACTGACTTCTTACTTGGCACTCTTTGGCAGAGAGTCTATTTAGCCGTCTATGTCCATTAGACACGGATTTGGACCCGTAAGTCATAGCAGCAGCTGCAGCAGAAGGAATCAACAAACAGCTCCCCAAAATCAACAGAATCGAAGGCTGCCCGCTGGGACCTGAATCGTGGGCCATGGCCGCAGGCACCTCGTCTGAAAAGAGCCAAAAATACAAAGTTTGAGCAACAACAAAGTCTTGAAACTTGAGGATATAACAGTTGCTGAGAGCCACTTTAAAGTTGCTTGTTCAGTTTTAGAAAAGGACAGGATGGCGTGAAGTATGTCGAAGAATAGAAATAGAGGAAACTCAAAAATTGGAATTTCATAATGTAGGGGCGCTTTGAACTGTGAAATAAATGCATAAGAATAAATGCATAAGGTTTGTCATTGTTTCCTTTCAACTTTTAAAGTGAAGCTTTACATCAATAAACAAACTCGCAAAACAACTAACATTGTTTCTTTGTTTTGAGAATTAATGTAAAAAGCGCTGTTTCTTTCTTTTAAATATTACGATAAAAAACGTTGATTATTTCTAAGTATTAAGGTAAAACACGTTGTTTCTCTCGGCTAAGTATTTAAGGTAGGAAATGTTGTTTCTTTCTGTTAAGTATTTAAGGTAAAAAACATTGTTACTTTGGGTTAAGGATATATTTAAGGTAAAAAAACATAGTTTCTTTAAAAAACATAGTTTCTTTCTGTTAGGTATTTAAGGCAAAAAAACCTTGTTTCTTGTAGCGTTTGTAAGCTATAAAATGCTCTCTTTGCATAGAGCAGCCGATTTATTGTCCCCAATTTCGGTACAATTCACTGAGTTCGCTTGCAGTATTCTTAAAACCAATTTCTCCTTTGCACAAT
Source organism: Orchestia grillus (assembly GCA_014899125.1). Classification (NCBI taxonomy): domain Eukaryota; kingdom Metazoa; phylum Arthropoda; class Malacostraca; order Amphipoda; family Talitridae; genus Orchestia; species Orchestia grillus. The sequence goes on along the minus strand of VOMN01073439.1, from coordinate 3,649 downwards.
TCACTTGCACGATTTTGCACGATCGATTGCACAATTTGCGAGCACGATTTGCACTTTTATCACGATCGCTTGCGTGTTTTTTAAAGACCAATCGCTCCTTTGATTACAACCCTGCAAAATTCATCACGTTAAATGTTCGTTAGTCGAAAAACTCATACTTCGCATACTTTCAAAAGGTGGCCAACTATTTCAAGTCGGAATAAGGCATTTTCTATATCATTTTGGAACAATTTACCTATCCTAATGTACTAAGGTTTCGTGGAGATGAATTATATTTCAAAGATTTATTTCTTCACTTGCAACTAAATTACATAAAGAGAGGTAAAATCAATCAGGGTTCAACTCCAGTCGATACCATTTGAGTTGTGAGACCTATATATATATATATACTAACCTCTAGTAACCAAGTACATATATCACCAAATCAGTTGAAATAACCAATCATACAAATTTATATTTCTGTCTGTTGAATTCCAGAATATAAAAAACAAGAATATGCAAATGGAATGAAATTACAGCAGCAAAGTTGTACTTCACAGCTTAGATAGCTAAGGTAAGACTTCTTAAGAAAAAGCATGAGGGGATCATTTCCTTGAAGGAAAGCTGTCGAAAGAAAATGAAAAATCGTTCAATCTCATTTGCAAAATTGCCCATCTTTTTTACACCTCTCCGTTATTACAGTCCGGAAACTAATTAACTTGACTTTCCGGTAAAGAGTGCGTGGTAGGCAAAGATTTTTACCGCTGAAGAGCAAATGTTTTCTAAAAAACAAAGTTAATGATGCAGCTCCGAGCATCCAACTCGCATTTGTTTTATCCTAATATGAGTGTCGAGCAATATTTTCATCGAAAATCTCTTTTTGAATGGATATGGAAGGGCGAATGACCGTAAAACCACGGCTTTTTAGTTATGCGTGTAATTCAGCTTGAAAAGTATGAACCAAAACCTAAATTTTAGGAAGCGTCCTACGCAGGCCTGCAAATATTACAAGACAATAACTGAAGAAATTATTTTTCTTCACACTGAGACCTTGCGGCCTTGCTATCTCAACTAGAGACAAAAGCAAGCGATTGCTTTAAGCTATGAAAATATATTTCTATCCGGAATTAAAATTAAATAGTCAATTGATAACGATACGATTAAATCAAGATCATCTTTATTCGTCATTTATTTGCGTTCTAATTCGAAAAGGTATCAAAATAGAGGTTACCGTTCAATTTTCACATTTGGATAAAACAGAGCATGTACGGTCAGAGAAATGTTCGGGCAGGACAAGTATATACTGTAAGTATTTGTTCATTTTCTGTGATTGACAAAAATTAAGTTATTTAGCTATTGGCATGGGCATACGGGTAACTTACTCTCAGTGGTTAGCAATATGTATGTGCAATAAATAAATTCATAGGTAACCATCAAATTTTTGTTTTACGAGGCAAAGCTTGTAAAAAACCTGCTTTTATGAATAGTAACTGGTTTGTAGTGCATTTATCAGAACAAACGTATTATTTACTACTTTTGTCACCGATTAACCTACTAACACCAGAAAGTATACCATTTAAACTCACCTTGAAGTATTTTCTCTCATCTCCGTTTAAAAGCTATAACATTATGCAAGCATTCTTTGTTTTATCGCGTGCGAGTTCTAAGCTTCTTTCCCTTAAAGCGGTGACTGGCAGAAGTTCCCATCATGCATAGCACAGAAGGGAAGGCAGTCATATCTCAAGTCGCCAATGTCTAAATCCAGTGAACTTTCTAAATTTCGTAAGCTCAGTGCCAGCAGGACAAGCCTGAAATTCGCTTTAACCTTCAAAGCAGCGGGTCAGATGCCGACAGTGTAAGAGGATGATGCCCTCTTATGAGAGCAGTTTCACAATTCTAGCGAAATGGAAATAAAGACGACAAAGCGGACTTGAAGCAATTGATAAAGAATTCGTTTCGCTGGAAATAAGAAAAATCTTGGCCTCGAGCCTATTTTCAGCTGTGCTGTAGCAACCATTGAGCAGAAGGAAAATGTCTAGAAAAAATCTGAAGAGCCTAGACAATGAGATTCACTAAAATAGCAGAAATAGAAATGCAAGAAAAATTCGAATCTAATTTCTTAAGAGAAAAGAAAACTGATTGTTTTATACGCCCTCGTTTAACAAAAGAACAAAATTGCTGCAGAGGGCAGTGAATGAGGCTGGAACGGACAAGCAGGTCCATCAACTCCAGGACACCTCAGTGCCAAGCTCATCATGAATGTAATGAATGGATGCTTGTCGTCGATTTATTAAGAAACATGTGCCTGGAGTTGAGAAACATGTAATAGTCACACAGTAGAACCTTTGTAACCTCCACGAGGAAAAAAATTACGAGTTAAGCGTTTCTATGATATCTAAAATGAGAGCTCGTAACCCTCGATGATGATGATTATTTTCCGTTCTCGTATTGCTCAGAAAAATTACTCTGTAAGACGAAGCTATTTTGATTATATTTTAGCACATTGAATTTACGTACAATGTTAGTGAGCGAACGAAGGTTTTCTCTACTGTACAATAATAATGGCCATACATTTTGCAGTATTAAGACACGTCAATGTACTGTGGTACAGTCTATGGGTTTACCGAGTTGTGTTAGGTAAATAGAATGCTCATTCAAAAAAAGGAGTTTTGGGATATTTCAATTGATGACCGCAGTAAACTTCATTTATGCACCACACTAAAAAAATATAAGTGTATTCACAAACAATACTCAACTTTCCAAAATATTTTATGAGTTTTTTTAATCCATCACCGCTATTTGATAAATCACGATATGGCGGTATTTTTTGTTAACGTAGTTTGGTTATTAATAGTTGATTTAAAATGAAAAGATGAGGAGCATTTGTGAACTATTTCATGCTTTAATGGGACAATAATAATTATTTCAAGACTAAAAAGGGTAAGTCCCGTAATAATTGATGACTCGTGTTCAAGTTTTACTGAAAATTCAAACCATCGCTAGGAGCCCTGATTTTTAAACTGAAGCACGGCGCGAATTTTTTTATTATTGAATAACTTTAACAGTCACGTTCTTACTGCATTTTATCTGTTGCTGGAATGCAGTTAGTTCCTTGAACAGAGAAATACGTGATTAGGTTTCGTTATCAGGAGAACAAAGGTTTTTTGTTACTGATGAACGTGAAGTACTGGTCTAACCGTCCTTCATTTGGCAGCATTCGAAGTACGAGGGAAGGTGTAACTACGCACTGGACTCTCAGCCTTGCACAGTTTTAGCAGTGCGTGTGGCAATTTACACCCGAAACTTTTCCCACTAGAGAAGTTCTGAGCACATCTTCATGGATATCTATGGCTAACTACGATGATGGGGAAGATTAACCTGGTGTTTTACCTCGAATTCAAGGGGTGAATCTTCCTTTTGGCGAACATTTATAGAAACGAAGAGTATCGTTCTTAGTTGTAACCAGCTATTTAAACTGGCATAGTAGAGAAAATTCTGCTAAGCCACACACCACATCGACAAAAATCTTTAGACATAGAACTCGACTGCGCCGGATGGCAGCACATTCTACGATGTTGATGGAGATGTCGGCTGGGTGACGAAGTCGGGTTCACGTGTGTAGCTGCTCAGGTTGAAAACCTCCAAATTGAAGAGTAACACCCAGATGGTA
>VOMN01073438.1:0-10449 GCA_014899125.1 Orchestia grillus | reverse complement strand
ATAAGTGTGGGATGAGGGTGGAGGAGGTTTGGGGATGCACAGGAGAGGTTTCGGTCACAGGAGAGGTTTCGGGTTGAAGGGGGAGACCCGGGGTGTATGGGGGGAAATCTGTCGTGCAGGAGTGAGGTATGGGGTGCAGGGGTGAGGAGTATTGTTGCTGTGGTGGGTGTGGTAGAGGGGAGGAGTTCGGGTTGGCATGGCGAGTGTTTAGATTTAAAAATTCCTCAAGGGCCCTTCACACGATCAGTCATTTTTGGAAGACAGAGCGGAAGACACCCAATTATGGGCTTCAACTACTAAATTTTCTTCGTTCTGGAGTCATTTCGGAAGTCGAGGAACTGTATTCAATTGACGTTCACAAATGAATTCGATTTTTAAAAAGGTTTTCTGTCGTAATGGTTACCCACTTTAACTTGTGTGCAAAAAATTTAAAGAGGGTAGACTCCACAGTTTTTGTCATGAACGTACAATTGTGTGTACGGTTTCTCAAAAGACAATGTGTTTTAACGTGCCATATACCAATGGAGAAATCAGTGGTACTATTAAAAAACATGTTTGCTCGATAATAAAAAACTCCGCCTACAACTTGAGCTAAAAATAATATTTCGCAATATGTTCACCATTGTTAGTTTGTTTAGAGCAAAAAACCGAATTAACACATTGATGCTGAGCAATTTAGTTAACTGATGTGGGCGTCACCGGCGTGAAGCGACCTCTAGTCGCGAGACAACGCGCCATCTCTTGACTTAAACAATTTACATGTTTGCACTAACCGACCCATGGCCAATTTACATGTCAGTACTGACCGACTCATGGCCAATTGACATGTCAGTACTGACCGACCCATGGCCAATTTACATGTCAGTACGGACCGACCCATGGCCAATTGACATGTCAGTACTGACCGACCTATGGCCAATTTACATGTCAGTACTGACCGACCCATGGCCAATTGACATGTCAGTACTGACCGACCTATGGCCAATACGCCGTCCAGGACCATTCGGGCTCATTTAGATACTTGTAATCATCCCATACGTCAAAATATGTTCAAAATTGTAGCCAAGTCATTGAAGATACTAACTTTAACCCTCTGCTTCATGAATTTTCTATGTTACTAAACCTAAAAAATGTTTTCAGAGAAATTCATTTTTAATCTACCTATCTATATAATACTGAAACTCTGGTCGTCTTGCTTGTTTGTTTGAAACCGTGCACACGTTTGTCTGTCGGATCTGAGATATTCGAAATTTATACTCTTCGTTTAATCCTGTATTGTGGATACCGACTTAACTACATAGGATATATTTCTGGATACCGTTTGAATTTGATAAATTTTATTTGACTCAACGGGTCACGTGTCGTCTAGTTATTAATATAAATACCCGATACTTGATCTCCCTCGACAAAAGTACGATTGGAACTGAAGGAGGATGTTCCATCCTCGCTATTAACGCTCACAGAACGTACTCCCAACTCATACTGTTTGATTTATAAACGCTTGTATGAAGTGTAGCATAAGTGTTATGCTGTGAGACAAAGGACTAAGTTTTCGGGGAACATTTTAATTCATTACCCTAACAAGTACGCCTAAGTAACCATTCTAGTCTAAAGTACAGTCATGCAATTACTTACGTATAACTTCTCCGTTCTCTTACAGTCTACTGAAGCTGAGCGATGGCTGCTCGGACACGCTAGAAAAAGACAATTTTTTAACTCGAAGCTAGTATGTTTTCACCTGTTTTTCTTTTGGTGAGTTTTAATTCGGCTCCAATCCGACGAGACAAATTTCTACGTGAAAGCCTTGGCATAATTAAGGCAAATTACTCGAGCGTAGGCGCGACAAATGGGCCCCTCATTATGCGAGCCCATGCAGTGTGGCACAGTGCCTCGCATTATGCGAGTGTGTGCAGTGTGGCACAGTGCCTCGCATTATGCGAGTGTATGCAGTGTGGCACAGTGCCTCGCATTATGCGAGTGTATGCAGTGTATGCAGTGTGGCACTGTGTGGCACTGTGCGTTTATGGAGCCGCCGGTGAGTGAAAAAGGGAATCTCGGGTGACAGTTTGGGACTGAGAGCTTTGCGTGCAGGCCTTGGATCACCTTTATGGAGCAGAGCTGGGAGTTATAAGCAGCTGGGAATGGGCTAGGAGTTTTAGCCAGTTCGGAATGATCTACAACTCCTAGCCAGCTTGGAATAGATTACAGGCCTAGGCAGCTGGGAAGAAGCTGCGAGTCCTGGACAGCTGGGAAGGGGCTGAGAGTCCTGGACAGCTGGGAAGGGGCTGAGAGTCCTGGACAGCTGGGAAGGGGATGAGAGTCCTGGACAGCTGGGAAGGAGCGTCGAGTCCTGGACAGCTGGGAAGGAGCGGCGAGTCCTGGACAGCTGGGAAGGAGCTGCGAGTCCTGGACAGCTGGGAAGGAGCTGCGAGTCCTGGACAGCTGGGAAGGAGCTGCGAGTCCTGGACAGCTGGGAAGGAGCTGCGAGTCCTGGACAGCTGGGAAGGAGCTGCGAGTCCTGGACAGCTGGGAAGGAGCTGCGAGTCCTGGACAGCTGGGAAGGAGCTGCGAGTCCTGGACAGCTGGGAAGGAGCTGCGAGTCCTGGACAGCTGGGAAGGAGCTGCGAGTCCTGGACAGCTGGGAAGGAGCTGCGAGTCCTGGACAGCTGGGAAGGAGCTGCGAGTCCTGGACAGCTGGGAAGGAGCTGCGAGTCCTGGACAGCTGGGAAGGAGCTGCGAGTCCTGGACAGCTGGGAAGGAGCTGCGAGTCCTGGACAGCTGGGAAGGAGCTGCGAGTCCTGGACAGCTGGGAAGGAGCTGCGAGTCCTGGACAGCTGGGAAGGAGCTGCGAGTCCTGGACAGCTGAAAAGGAGCTGCGAGTCCTGGACAGCTGGGAAGGAGCCGAGAGTCCTAGACAGCTGGGGGCTCAGATTTCGTGTTTCTGGGAGATTTGCGTTGAGTCACAAGTGCCCGGTCAACACCAACAGGCTGTGCGTCTCAATAAGACTAACGTAAAAATTAAGAACTTATTCGATCAAAAACTGTTTTTTTTCTTGCTACATAAAAGAATAAGAATAGGAACAAGATACTAAACACCACAAAGGATAAACTTTATCGAAGCTGGTCGCGGGAACCCAAACCCAAACGGGAACGGGAACGATGTCGAGGGTAATTAATAAAAAAAAACAGTGGATGTCTCCAAATCTTGATCTACACTCCTTCGATATGAAGTGACGAACATTTTCCCGGAGAATCTAGGAGGTAAAAGCGGCTCGTTTAGTAGTGACCGTAAATTTTAAAATGAATCCCAGCGCATCAATTCCTTCGCATCAACATTGTAAAGAAGAGGTCTAATATTTTCTTTGTTTCCTTTAAGAAATGCTTCGTAAGGGAACTCGAGTCTTCGTGTCCTGGTTTCCAGACGTCCCTCTTCATGTTCTCGACGGCCGCTACGGGAACCCAATATCGCGTATGATCGCTCGTCAAAAATCAAAGACTTGGACACGCGTAGCATGAAAAGGATCGGTCCGTTTGAAGAGCGCTCTAAAATATTGACTGCATTATGGCAGGCTGCGAGAGCTGAACCGGCATTATTGCCCCAACACCCTCAATTCTGGGAGGGAATAGTTTCTCCACAACAAACATCGTGACAGGAAAATCCCTGTTGGCTTCTCGCGTGGGTAAAAATGTACGAGAGTTTGAACGAAATGGAGGTAAGATGGTGTAGCGGAATCTCGGCATCTCATGAAAAATTAAAACCGATCAAACATTCTTGCAGAGATCGATGTTTTGGTACCATTCGACGATGTGAATTGAGAGGGGCAGTTGAACGTGGATGGGTTATGGAATTAAGATAGAGTTCAGGGACGCGATGCAACCGAATCTTTGTCTTAATTCAAGAGTGAAGGCTTAACTTTTCTGATCGAGAGAGCAGGAACGATGTCAATGAAGCCCTAACAGCTGCTTCAATTTGACCCGAATAAAAAATAACCGTTTCCGAGGGTGATGCCGTCCAGTGAAGTCGTTTGCATGGAATAACTGCTGAAATGCTGGTAAAAAATGAACTACAAGCCAATTGGCGTTCAATGTGATTCAAAAATAATACCACTTATATATGGATATTGTACAAATATTAAACGCTCAAGAAAAATTTCAGTAATTTCAATTTAACCCTTAAATGCAGGCATTTATTAAAGGGCAAAAATATTTTGAGGGCCATTCTACATTATGATAAGCCAGTAAGCCCATAGATCAAATTAGATTGAAAAATTTTCCATTTAATTAATTAAATTGCTAGTTGTATCATATATGATACAAGGTGAGACTTTCGGTTTTTCCATCAAATTGTTAGTTTGTATCATTAATGATGCACGGTCCATTTAAAGGGTTAAAATGTTCACAATTCTCAACGAAATTACGTAGCAGTAATAAATATGTACTTCGAATCAACGTACAGGAGGCGTTTTTGAAGAATGTAGAGAGAAGAAATTCGCAGTTGAATACACCGAGAACGAACTGATCGCGCGGCGGTCTCTATGCGACGGCTATCCAGTTGTGCAAATCTTGTACCTGCTCCACCTGTTTTATCCTTTATTGCTATCACGCGTTGTTCATCTGCCCTTCCTCTCTACACCCATTCGTCGTTTGCGAACAACAAATAAGGCGATATATTGAAATATTACAATTACCAAAAATATGTTCCCAATGCTTAGTTATATTACGTATTTGAAATACTGATTGAAAAGCTTTATTTCGCGCCGTTAAGATGGTTAACGTACACGGAGAAGTTGAACAAGTGCGCTGTTACACGCACATGTGCGTCATGTGTCCCTAACGCGTTGACTCCGATTCTCCACACAGGCAAAATTACATGCCGACAAATATCTCTACTGTGAATTTAAAAATGAAGGATTTTGGTTTCACTAATTTGGTTACTCTATTAATTTTTTTCTAATCAAAACTAGCTTATTCGATTGATGAACACAAATTTGAAGAAAACTCGAAAATTTGTATTTATACGTGATAGTGCTTTGGTTACATTAGGTTAGGTTAGATGATCGCGTGTACCGTATACGACTCACTCCGGAGTCAACGTGTTAAAGTTTCAGCCCAACTGCTGTGTAGAAATGTTTGATTTGAGTTCTTCGTTCTGACGCACACGTGCGTCTTCATTGATTTTATGAGGGTTATAGGTGCCGCCCACTTTGTAGGTTCGCTACGGGGAGAAAATAAATAATTTAAATGCTCAATAATAAAAGTTATCAATTAAATTCACGAAAATAAAAATTATAATTTAAATGCTTCATAATATGAGAAAAATAAACAACGAAAGTGACTTTTTTCGTATTGGTAGCCATGCGTTAACCCATCATTGCATTATATGAATACTTGGGGACTTTCTTTTTTATGAATAATAGATGTGAATAATACCGAATGTTAACAACATTGGTAGCAGGAGGTAACGGCATGAGAATTTTTAGTGATTCTACGGCACCTTAGCATTTTTGTAGGGAAATAACTTGTGCTTGAAATGTAAACGTCACAAAAAAATTTTTTTACAACTTAGATTTTAGGTAACTCACGTTTTCAAGCTGCGTACTTTCGAAATTGCATTTATTGCAGTAACTGAATAATATTTTTTTTCAAATTTCATTTCTAATTTATAGAAAATGAATAAACATTATTCAAAATAAACTTTACGCATTAATGGGTCTGATTTAATAACGTAAGCGCGCCCATTTGTGTTACTCGTGAAAATACCAGTGCATATATATTCAGGCTCAGTGAAATGTCTCTATGGATTCCCCAAGAACAATTGAGATAAGCGTATGCACTTTCGAATTTTTATTTCATTACATATACGTAATATTACTGAACACTGATAATCTATTTTGGTTATTGTAATATTTCAATATAAACATCATATCTAACCAGTCTTGTTATTAAACGTGAGGGTAAACGTAAGGCTAAAAGGCTAAAACTCTTTAGCGAGAAGCTAAAGAGTTCAATGGTCATCGCACGCCTTCACGATCATAGATACTTTGGGAGTCATGAAAGGCATCATTTCTTTATCAATAAGAAATTGATCAATTTGCTATAATGACCAGCGGCATTCAGGAAGGCATAGTTGATGTGATGATTTTCAACCCTAGGTAGACGTAAATGCCGTGTAAAAACTGCAACGGATTACAGAGGTGCCCCCCTTCTCCGCCCCTGCATCCACAGGATTTCCGGACCCTGCATCTACAGGATTTCCAGACCCTGCATCAGGATATCCACATCCTGTCTGTCCTGATATCCGACCCTGCATCAGGATATCCAGACCCTGCATCAGGATATCCCTGTCCTTCGACCCTGTCTGTGCAGGATATCCAGTGGGAAGGCGAATCCAGTTGTTCTCAACTTGGAGTACAATTACTTAGTTATAGTTCCAGTTTGAAGCCCTTTTTCCTCATGAAATTTCATACAAGCAAGCGAAAAGGAGGCACTATTTTGTATGGACTACAGAAATCGGGGAATCTATGGACGCCGTGGCAACGTTGAAAAATTCCATTCGGTAAAACTTTTCTCTGATCGACTGAAAACGCAATAAACGATTTCTATGCTCTTCAACAAGGACTCCATGGGCGTGTTGATGTCATAGCACCAGCGATTGCGAAGAATTATGTATATTACTCACACCAGCGAAACATCCCAGGAGGCTTAAAGTCAAATTTTAAAATGAAAACTCCTTTGCTGCAGGTTTATGCTAATGGGAACCATTTTTCAAAGCGGTCGCGCCAAAAACAAACTCCTAACCTAACAGCAACGTGTAGCTAACGGTCAGATGTCTCAGAAACACAAGTCTCATAACCTCCAGTGTGTGTCTCAGGCAAACACAGCAGGCCTGCTGGAGGGCGTACCGCGGGGGCCCCACTAGTATTCAATCTCTGGGCAATCAGCAAAGTAAGACTCCAGGGACCGTTGCTAACATTACTCCTTATCATTTGGTTCCGGCGCTTCGGAAATGCAGAAATGTGCCTATTACAAGTGCAATGATACGCGCGCAGTCCCCTGTCACTTGTGCGAATTATCGGCACAGAAAAAGCTTTCGGTCGCAATATTTTCTGTCGCTCTGCAATATCGCCGCGAAAATGGCGACGAAAGTTGTGCTTAGCATGAATGCCCAAGGTAGGTCAGGGTTGGTGTGGTCAAGGGTCTGGTTTTGGGAAAAATTAGGGTTATGAATGTCGAAATCCACGATAGAATTGAGGTCAAAATCCAGGTACGGATTCACGTTTAGATTGAAGATCAGGCTCGGATAACATTCATTAACACGTTGACTCTGATTCTCCACACAGGTAAAATTACATGCCGACAAATATCTTTACTGTGAATTTTAAAATGAAGGATTTTGGTTTCACAAATTTAGTTATTCTATTAATTTTCTTGCTAATCAGAACTAACTTATTCGATTGATGAACACAAATTTGAAGAAAACTCGAAAATTTGTATTTATACATGATAGTGCTTTGGTTACATTAGGTTAGGTTAGATGATCGCGTGTACCATAGATGACCCACTTCGGAGTCAACGTGTTAAAATGGTTAATTTCATCAGGTCTCGTGAACGAAAGGTAATAGTGTATTTTTTCCTTCTAATTTCACTAATGTTTACAAAGACTGAAGACGAGAAAATCATTACATTAATAAACATCACTAAATAAAATCTACTTTGCGGACGTCGGTAATACGTGATATGCAGATTACCTGAGGTAAATCTTACGAACACTTTTCCATGGAATATATGTTTTCTGAGAAAGTGACGTTTTGATTAAATTGGGTATATAAAACAAGCCAAAATGGTCTGAGAATATTTCCCGTTTTTAGACTGCCGATTTGCTTTAAGTCTATTTTTCGTAGAGCTTTCGTTACGTTTTGCTTCAACGAAAATTCAAACAACCACACAGTACTTGCAAAACAATTGTGTTGAGTGCTCCAAATTCGGTCGGTATATGGGGCAGCAATATGTTGAATTCATACACAAAGAGAGCTCTGTAAATAATTTTTGCAATTTTCGAGGCGTAGGTAACACGAGTTCAACGATTGGACCACCCTCGTCCTCATGGTGTAGACCTCCTCCCTGTACTGGTCTACAACAAAGCGCTCTGGTTAGCTCTTCTATATTTTTAAAGTAATGAAATTACGTTTTTAATAATTTAGTTGCAGGTGCGGACTTTTTAACACTTTGACCACATCGTGCGCTATATATGATGCACGCGATCATCTAACCTAACTTAGGCAAAGCAGTAAAGCATATGAATACAAATGTTATAGTTTTTGTGAAATTTGTGTTCATTTCTCGTAAATGCTAGTTTAGAATAGATGGAAAATTGATAGGACAATCGAACTTGTTGAAAAAAATCCTTCAATTTTAAAATGACAACCGAGGTATTTGTCGACGTGAAATTTTACTTGTATGGAGAATTGCGGTTAAAGGGTTAAAAAAACTGCAGAGACTATTACATCGTAGCCTGGCGAGTCGCCGTCTGAAGGTATCTTGGGCACTTCCGAGGCTGACGAGAAAAAAAGGAAGAAAAACCTTGATCGGATATCCTGGATTGCAAAAGCCATCATCTGGAAATCATAAGAAACTCTCTGATTGCATAAAAATGGGTGGTACAATCTGATATTCGTAGAAACAGGTGTCACTTTCAAATACGGGTCCAAAAAAAAATTACATTCCGATACATGACGAAAATCGGAGTTATTATGAGAGGGGATGCCATGTTCAACATTCTTACAACTTGATTCATTAAAACTATCACCCCTTTTTTTTTATTTTTAACTTCTTCTCTGTCAGCAACTTAGATTCTTTCTCAGTTAATTTTTATTCTTTTAAATTGAAAATTTCCACTTCTCCGTTGACGTTTTGCCATATCTCGACTGTATAATTTTTTTGTGCTAATTGAACTTCATTTCTCACGGAAAAAAAATCCTCAAGGTACAATTAAGAAAAGATTAATCCATCTCAACAGTGCTGGTCAATTTTTCAGGCTGTCGAACAACTGCGCTTGGGCGTGGGAACTCACCCGTAAGTTTCTGACAAGTTCACGTAAACGGAAGCACCTCGCTGGAAGCGTCTGATCAACCCAAGCGATTTGAGATCACTCGTCGATGCTGGAGCAAGCCTCAGCGCACAAGACCTGTTTAAAAGTGTTGCAATATCTTCCGTAGCGATGAAGTATCGACCCAAAAATGAAGACGAAAGTCGTGACACAGTCCAGGAATGTCCAAGGAAGGTCAGGGTTAGATTAGATTAGGTCAGGATTAGGTTAGGTCAGGGTTAGGTTAGGTTGTGGTTCTGGGTGCGGCACGGTAGAAACTTCTCATGCTTCGTCGTAGAGACAAAGATTGCACGTGCCTTCTCAGGCCGAGTGAGCGAAAATAATATGACTGCAACCCCAAACTTCACATCTGCAAGTTGTGTAGAATTAAAGTATTACGTATTCACCATTCTGTGGCCGTGGAGAAAAAGAGGCACCTGTAAAGCTCTTGTACCGCAAAGCGAGGGTTGGATTTTAGTAAGGGGAAGATTTTTGTGTGATTTAGATGAATAGTGTGTGGCCTGTTTTAGTGGAAAATATGTTACCCTTGTAGTATGACGATTCTCAGAAACGAAATAGGTGACCAAAGTTGCGGGAACAAAGAGATTTTTGGAAAATATTGATCGGTCTGTTAGTGCCAGTCTTTTGTCGCTGAAAAACAGGACGTTCGTAATTTGAAATTGTCTTCACGTTTTGCCCTAGAAAAATGAAGCGCACTGTGGATGGCGTAGCCCAGTCTTAAATATAAGGAAGTTCAAGAGGCAATTATGTTGAATAGAGTAGTACAGATCAGAGTAAAGTTCACTTCGATTTCTTTGGCCATGAAATTCTAGCTCAGCTCGAAAGCACAACTTGCGTCTAAAACTAAGAGGTAAATCTGAATTAATTAATTTAACAGGCTTTATTACCTTTCATGAGTGTATTGACTACCGTTGGTTGAGTGCGTAGGAGGTAAATTTATCACTTTTCCATTAGAGCGGGAAAAAAATGTCTTTTCAGCCTCACATTTCCAATCTTGGTGAATAATCAGATCACTCGCCATTTCCTAAGACCATATTTCAATCAGGAAACCTTTCGATTGATATTGAGTGAAACATTTGCCCATTTCTCCTCTCTGAATGTAGAAAAATGTCAGATTTAAGGATTAGTATAAGTGGCATAGATAAATTAATCTTCAAACCAGGCCATATATTCTAAAATAGAAATAAGATCAGAATTTTATCACCAGCGTGCAGGTTCTATAGGGTGGCATGTGTGCTTTAAAAGTTTCCTCCAAGCAATCACACAAAAACAGCCCTTCCAGCCGACTATACGTCCAGCCAACTCTACTTCCAGCCAACTCTACTTCCAGCCAACTCTACTTC
>VOMN01073434.1:0-11845 GCA_014899125.1 Orchestia grillus | reverse complement strand
AACTCCAAGCAAGAAAGACTCACTGCAGATGCCTCACCGACGCCCTGTGCATAAATTCACCGTTTTTAGAGCCTTTACTGAATGGTCCCTTCTTCTTTTACTCTCTTGAGATCACAGTTTATGTGGCTAGCGAGCTTGGAACTAACTGAAAATAATATGAACCCCTATCGTGACGATGCTGCCAGTTTTTATTAGAATTAACATGCAGCCTTGTCGCCAAACAAATTTAGTCGCTGAAGGGTTAATGTTGATCTAATAAAAAACTCTTAGGTTATTCAGACAGCGCTGAGTTGTGCCGCGGGGCTGTGACGGACCTTGGGGGGGGGGNTGTGCATGTTCAGGCGGGGCTTTGTGCATGTTCAGGCGGGGCTTTGTGCGTGTTCATGCTGGGCTTTGTGGGTGTTAATGAGATGCGAAATCAAATACAACTCTAGACGGGTTCTAGAGTAATACTAGGTTAGTTTGAAACGTTTCAGTGTTATGGAAATGACTTCTAATTTCTGAATAGTTCGAGAAAACTAATTAGTTCTAATATCGTACATCCCCCAGGGACATATGATATTCCATAGACAATAGGGTTTCATTAGTTAATTTTGTCTAACGTATGCCATGAGGACGCAGCTAGGTTACCTCAGTTCTAGCTAGACCTTCAGGCCTACTGCCTTTCCTGTCCACGCTGCTTCTTTTCATTTGCATACCTTCTTTACTGATTATTCTTTATCTTTTTTTCCTTCTTCCTTCTTAACTTGCTGTTTCTAAGCGCAAGGAATCTTGTGTGAGAACACACCTGCGCATAGATTCCACGTTCCCACAGCTTATGCAAGATGGTCTCTTCTTCTTTTTTTAGATGGACTTCGATGTGGCTAACGAGCGTTCAACTAATAACAAATAGTAATAGAATAATTCTCGATAAAATCTAAATTTATTACAACTGCAGACAACCCTTATTTTAGATTAGTGGTGTACGTCCCGACACATCGAGCTTCGGTGGAGCAAAGACGATATTTGTTGCTGCAAAAATTTCTAAAAATTTCACCTTTATATACAAACGTAGTTCAAAAATACTCATTCATCTGCTTGTCGATTCGTCAACGTACACAGGACTGAGTAACGACCTTACAGATCAGCATCGTCACACTCACATTCAAGGAACAACCTTACAGATCAGCATCGTCACACTCACATTCGAGGAACGACCTTACAGATCAGCATCGTCACACTCACATTCAAGGAACGACCTTACAGATCAGCATCGTCGTACTCACATTCGAGGAACGACCTTTCAGCATCGTCACACGCACCGTGACTCAGTGTCAGGCCCGCATGCCACTCACCACTCGTATTGATTTGTACACCAGCGTGAGTGTCGTGCAGATATACGCGCCGACGTCGATATGTAATTGCACCAGCTGGCCAGGTCTGATCGAGCAGCCCGTTTACTTCGTATTGACCCTCGAGTTCGGCGGTCCTGGAAACCACTGCAATCTTCGCCTTGAATCGTTGACTCGAACCTGCTGCCTATGATGTTTATTTTCCGTATGAGTAAACTTTGCCGCATCATTTCTCCAGTTGCATTTGCGTCGAAAATAAACAAGTTTTCCTTCTCTGATTCGTGTAAACGTCTCTCGTGAGCAACACAAAACTATTCCATTAAAACCACCGGTCTGAATTGTTCTGTTAGCGAGTGTGACGATGCAAAGTCACACATGAAAAGCCTGGGTACGTGTTTCTCTTGTTTTCAAATGCTCTCGTCTCGATTTTCATGAAAAAATATAGCTCTTTATAGTGGGGTGGGGAGGAGGGGGCGAATTGTATTTTTAAGGAGATGACAGAGCACACTTGACGTACGAAGTCTGGGTCAAAATTTTCGGTTTTATTTGTCCAATTTTCCGTGAGGCAAACATAATTCAGTTGGGAAAACAACATTTTAGATGTTATATTGAGTGAACATGCTCTTTGGAGGCCCTGAAGTGTGAGGAGGGAGGGGGGAGGCATCAGGATTTTAACGGCTGCGATTAGATGGGGCATAACCACGATAAGGTCGAGAACCACGGCTCTAGAGGGAAGTCTGATCGGCGAGGAAAGTTTAAGGGGTACCAGTCTAGGTCAAGGGTACAAGTCTAGGTCAAGGGTACAAGTCTAGGTCAGGGGTACCAGTCTAGGTCAGGGGTACCAGTTTAGGTCAAGGGTACAAATCTAGGTCAGGGGTACCAGTCTAGGTCAGGGGCACCAGTCTAGGTCAGGAGTACCAGTCTAGGTCAGGGGTACCAGTCTAGGTCAGGGGTACCAGTCTAGGTCAAGGGTACCAGTCTAGGTCAGGGGTACCAGTCTAGGTCAGGGGTACAAGTCTAGGTCAGGGGTACAAGTCTAGGTCAGGGGTACAAGTCTAGGTCAGGGGTACAAGTCTAGGTCAGGGGTACAAGTCCAGGTCAGGGGTACAAGTCCAGGTCAGGGGTACAAGTCCAGGTCAGGGGTACAAGTCTAGGTCAGGGGTACAAGTCTAGGTCAGGAGTACAAGTCTAGTAACAGAAGAAGAGCAGTTTGGATTGGCTATTTGCGACTGTATGCCTGTATGATAGGCAACATACATCATAGCTGTTCTCTACGTCATGGATTATGTTGTTGAACTTACTGACTTGAGGAGTCTGCTGTCGTACTTGCCGGCTCTCTGATGATAGGGCGCGGTGTCCAGGCAGGAACTAAACTGTTGAGATGGAGGTGTGGAGGTACTCGTACTACTGGCAATTGAGTTAATAAAGCTATTTAACTAATGGTAAATGGATGTTCATAAGAAGCATGTATATCTAATAACGATTCAGGGTTGTAAAGCCATTTAACTAATGGCAATTAAGTCAATGTAGAGTCGGTTAACTAATGGCAATAGCGTCAATACAAGGGCTTGTGATAATGGCAAGTGAATTAATACAATTCACTGTAGCTAACCGTAACGCTATGCGGTCAGTGACCTTCAGCTGTTTATAAACGTAACCCACTTCCCCGATGAGTAACAAAGACACCGTCTTGTGTACAGCGTGAGTCATTGCATCATGCGCTGAGATGCGTATTTTTTTAAATGCTGTTGCATTTCAGTACGAATAACAGGGCTACTCTGCTTAAAAATTAGTGGCTCTCGTTATGTCCACAATGCTTTAGTTCCATGAAAATCCATGTTTTAGTCTTTGTCGAATTTTATCTTTTGAAATCAAGACCAAATGCATGAACAAACTGTAAAGTGGATCATTTGATGAATTTATACCAGAAAAAATACCTCTTGAGCCTGTATACTTTCTCATTACATACAAAAAGTGAGCAGATCGTTTTAAAGCGAGAAGCTGTGGCCTTCGCGTGGAAACGGTTCTCCGAATTCGAATAATTTATAATAAAATTTTCACGGTTCACTGAGGCGATATCTTCCAGTTTGAGTACTTTTTCGTATTGGTTCTTCTAATTGGAGACGTCCCAGTTGAAGCAACTTCCATGTATACCTATAGTGATGTATATAACGTATAATTTGCTGATGTACTCGTTGTACATAATAATGTGTGTTATGTATATAAATAGCTACCTTACAAGAAACGTTTCCTTGTAAATATTTGCACAATGTTTAGCTCAAGTCAACGTTTGTACCTGTGATTCCTGGCGATGTTAAATCACGGCTGTCGAGGCTCGCTACGAATTTCGATGAATTTTAACACAAATAAATGTATTTCAAGAACCATTTGAAAAAATTTCTAAAAGATAAAAAGTTGTAGGCGGAGAATTACTCCCAATAAAACTTAACCTTTCGGCGCTTCAGGCCCCACTTTATGTCTACGCGAGACTTGGAAGACCTGTGTTCCCATGAGTGGTTTCCACTTACAATGTCCTCCGAGAGTGAGTTACCAAGTTTACCTGCGTAAGTGATAGCATCCTTCACTCGAACAGCCACTAAGTGACCTCTCCGCTGTAATTGCCGGTTGTTGCACCGCCGTATCCACTTTACGGCAACTGCCGACCTCTGACCTCAACGTCGATCTTCTTTCTTCTCGGACCGTGAAGGGAACAACCTGAGAAGCCTCGTCCTCTCATTCTTTTGGTTTACTTCTTTTTATCACGACGGCTTCATCTCGTACAGAGATTTGGCTGACGTCAGTCTTCTTCCTTCTTTCTTCTCAGACGGTGAAGCTCGCTTTGTGAAAATGGTTTGTCTTTTTGATGGTGCCCTTCATGTGTAGAACGACTTCTCAGATCCTGATGCTAGATGAACTTTTAAAAAATCGTCTTGCATACACCAAGAAAAACTATGACGTGGCTGTATATGTTGTCTGTATTAGGTGTCATACCGCCGTTTGTCTTCTTGGAAAAGCAGGGCTTAAGTCATTCAGAGTAGAGGTACATTGCTGGACTACACCTTTTTAGCTTCACATTAAAATGTGTAAATTTCAAATTGAAATATGTAAAGTTCAAATTAAAATATGTTAAGTCCAAATTAAAATATGTAAAGTTCAAATGAAAAGATGTAAAATTCAAATGAAAATACGTAAAGTTCAAATTAAAATATGTAAAATTAAAATATGTAAAGTTCAAATTAAAATTACTGACTTTATCGTGAAATCTCGACAACCATGAGTCATATATATGTACCATCTATGTATATCTTCCTGTACGTTGAGAAAGACTGCGAAATTCACATTTTACTTTATTTCTATGTACATGTATGTACATTGATAAATGCATTCTGCATTCATTAAATTTCTACGTACCTAAGAAAAATAAATATTACATACAGTGAAATTGTAATACAGTATTTATTACATGAAAAATACATCAATGTAATCAAACAAAGTCTTTCGGTATAAAATGAAGTCCATAATACATAATTTGATAAAAAAAGAATAAAATATCACATGAAGATAAAAACAAAATGCTAAATATAGACACATCTACATACATATGTACACATACATATGTAGATGTGTCTACATATATTTAGCATTTTGTTTTTATCTTTATGTGACATTTTGTTACTTCTTCATAAAATTAACAAAGCATTTTAATTTGAACTTTACATATTTTAATTTGAAAGTAAAAAGGTGTAGTTCGCAACTTACGAGTATTGGAGCCCTTAACGAGATTTACTTTCACAAATATGATTCTTAACTTCGACATTACTCGCCACGGGATTTATTTTCCCATAAAATGGCCTTAAAAAAAGCACAAAAAATATTTAAGATATTTCAGGACGGAAGCTTTCTCTGTTGTTGCATAGAATTAAATAATGTTTTCATGCATACCAAGATGACTCGATAACGAAAAAAATCACTCTAAATTTCATCCTTACGACACTTTTTAGGAGTACTTCTTCAACTTATGATTTGCTACAATTTATTGAAATTTGGTTAAGCTTGTAACACAGGTTTCTTTGACTTGCTTTCTCAAAGTGTATTGGGAACAACTTCATTCAACAACGCTAGTAAATGAATAACTACTTTAAAATATTCTAATTTCGAAACCTGTGTTGAAATTTACACACTTCGGAGTACAAAATTCGTGCTGTAAATGTTTTCGTAACTTAGAGCAGCATCAATTTAAAAAAAAAACATTTATTAACAAATTCTCCAGCAACAAACGATTACTCTGAAGGACCTGTGTACCTCCAGAGCGGAAGACGATATCTTCGTTCAAGGCCGTCCCCTGACAGTCACGGTTCCTTATTTCCAGGCTTTAAACCTCAACGCCCTGAAATGATTCCTCGCTGTTCCCTAATTTTTTTGTTTGTTTGCGTATTTGCATGAATGTTCACGTGAATGAAAACACGCATGTGTTAGCTGTAACAAGTTGCTTTACCCGTCACACTCGCTACTAGATCAGAAACGGTCAAATGAAACTAATCAAAGTAATGTTAACGTAATATAAAAGTCAAAAGCACACGTGACTTGAGTCGCGCCGGGGCGGCAAGGGCTCAAATGAGTGGCTTGTTCACGGAAAGTTGCGGGCGAGAGGGACTTTGACGTATGCGTCCACTGGGTCACAGAGGGTGGACTGGCACGGGTTCAGGCTCGGGTTCATGAAGATGGCAAAGGTTTTTTCGAGTCAGGGTTCAAAAGCCATCACCTCTTAATACCCTGAGGCGGGCTGGAGATGCTGTTGCGGCTCGGATGCGGGATACGCACGCCAGTTTCTAATTATTGATGTGCTAGCCGTCGCGAATTAAGTATATAGTCCCGAATTAGCTACGTTTTCTGGCATTGCCTCTTTGACGAATCGTTGTTTCTGTGTCTGCGAAGAATCGTTTTTCATTTTCGTTTTTTCGATACGAGAAGATAGTTTATTTAAGATACGTCGCTCGATCCATTAAAAAATGGCAGGACTTGCTGTATTCGTTCTTAAAATGAACAGTATTTTTCCAGCGAAGCATGTATTGGATCATAATTCTACCGAATGGTTTACTTAAAAATTCATTATTCATAGTTAAACTATGGTAATCAAAATAATGTCCTATCGTATTCTATAAAAAATAAATTGAATTTTATTGAGATTACAATAATTTACGGTACGATAGTCAGTAGACTGACAGACCTCCCATCCAAGCGACCATCCTGCCAAACAAACTGTGTTATTGTGAATTGTAACATAATTTTTCAACCGTCTCAAGTCCTAACATTGCTGGTTAGACGGAAAGTTTTCTTCAAGCAATTGAAATTCACGCCTCGAGTCGTTTCACCGTAAAAATTGCTCGGAATTTTAGCGTCGAGAGTAAAATTGATTTCTTTCTTGGCTCTCTGCCTACGTCGTTTGGCTTAAGAAATCAACTACGACCAGTGAAGTAAATCTGTGTTCTATCAAAACATCGAAAACAGCAATTAGTTAACTGATATTTCTCAATTTGAGGAGGGCACTTGTTAGAGAACCTGAATGTACCTGCAATGTTGAACTGTGCTTCTGAATGTTATTTAATTGAAGATCAATAATTTTTTACCAATTCTAGATTAACCCATTAACACATAAAATTTGTTCCTCGATAAATCTTATTAATTTTCGTAGGAACCAGTCTCTAGAAGGTCATTTGTATCATACGTTAAATTAGAAGGAAAATATTGTCGAGTTACCGAAGGAAATGAGCTTCCGTGGTGGGTACGACTAGAAGTCATGAAGTACCAAAAATCAAAATTCAAACGAAGTGGTTTTGTGTCACTTTCACATTCCATGTATACGTTATTTCATTGGAAAAATGTAAAGGCACTGTACAATCCATAAAACATTTATTGTCACTTCCTTCTTTCACCATTGTTCCTATCCATTATTCCAAACAATCTATATCTATTAATGAGTTGAAGGTTGACTTTAGAATGGTTTCTTAACACTACAGTTTCCGGTCGAACGTCAAATAGAAAACTGCTGTTTTCTTCGTTTACGTCGTGTTCACTTTGTTTTCTACACACCAGAGGCACTGATGTATTCTTTTTCTGTGACGGAGGGCGCAATGGTTGCGTTCCATTTTAATCCTCTCGATTCGGCATTCGCGTAGTAAATTACTGCATCTAAAATTACGATTTTTCGTTCATGTAAACCTGTGGTTTTCGCTAATTCGTAATCATAGTGTATTGATCATTGTGAGTATGAATGTCGGATATGAATTTCGCTTTTTTGGAACTAATATTTCCTGCTAGAATTACTAATAATTTATGTGGCAAATATCTAGGTATCCAATCAGGCTCGATAAAGTTGAAATAAGGAATGGAGAATCAATAACCTTATCTTCCATCATTTACTGAGAGTTGCGATTTTCAAAGATAAGCAATAAGTTGTTCAATGGCGCATTGGTGTCGCGTTCTGCTTTAAGCATTAAGTAAGGGTTCGATTCCCGGCTAGACCAACGGGTTTTCATGGAACTACGGAGTGCTTTCCATGCAAAAAGGAAGTTTTTAAATCTCACTTTCCTCACATCACTCAAGCGTCAGTTGTCATTAAACACTGATGTACTGTACGCCAACTGTGATGGAATTAATAAAGTTTCTTTATCTTGTCCCTGATGCCGTTTATGATCAGTTAAATTTTGCGGAGCTGTTACTGCATAAGAAAGTTGACACTAAATGATGTTTTGGCCATGGGCAATAGGGCTAGGTTAGTTAGGTTTGTCTGTCCTATGCTATGGGGACTCAGTTAGGTTACCTCAGCTCTGGCAAGGCATTCATGACTTTCTATTTTCATGCTCTCTTGACCAATTATTCTTTATCTCTTTTTCCCCACACCTGTGCATAGAAACAACGGTTTCTATAGTCTACACCGCATGGTCCTCTCTTTTCGCCCTCTATGAATCACATTTCCTGTGAGTAGGGATCTTTAAAGCTGCTAATAAACTAATCTGATCTTAATGTCAGAATTTGATTTCTATGAAACTTCTCTCTCCATATTTTATTAGGACTACACTCATTACAGGTGTTATATTGAAACAAACAAGGTTAAAAAGTCATTGACCTAACAAAAATAGTAAAGTTCCAGCGTTAAACTGTTTATACTTGGCTTAGTTACAAAGAAATAGGGAATTATAATTTTGACCTACACCCAGAAACAAAAGTTCAATTTTGTTTCATAATACAAAAGGTTCATAATACAAAGTTCTGTTTCATGATATGGGCCGGAGAGGGNGGGGGAATGTGGCAGTGTGGAGACTGTGGGTAGGTGTCAGGATGAAAGTGCTCCAGCATTGTGTTCAATATGTTCTCAGCCACTATTCTGCAGTATACCTCACCGAGCGCGGATGAACAGCAAAAGCACACGTGCGCTAAGAACAGACCGCAGGCACCTGTGATATATGACGCTTGTCAGCATCATTTCTATGCAGGGGGACCTCGTGTTTGCCACCGCCCCACCTCCTGGTTTCGCTGCTCTTTAGTGGTGGAAGAATTGAGGCAATGAAAGGTCTGACAAATATCAGAGATGGAAGAGCGCACTCTGAGGAAGGGGAAAACGCGGTAAATAAAAAGGCTGCCATTCTTCGTATGTCTCTTGGCGCGGCAGACACGCGGGCGCAGAGCCACAGGCTGCAGCGTTGACCCTTCCTGCGGGCGCTTCATGGCGGAGGCCAAACTGGTACTGCGCTGCGTACTGTAGCTGCTATCCTAACTGGTACTGCGCTGCGTACTGTAGCAGTAGTGAAGTGAGTCCATGCGTGCCGAGAGGCCGTGGCGCAGGTGCGTTTGGTGCAGGTGGGTGGGCTATATGTGCATACGATTGGCGCGAGTTGATTTTGTGAGCTGTTCTCAAAACTGCTTAAACTAGCAATGATTTTCATGTTTTTCGCGATCTCCGTCAAAGAAATAAGCGAGTTTACCTCAGGTATTGCCAGTGCGATGTCGCTCTGAGCAGCGAGAGGAAATATTTGCCGTAGCATTTCCCATGAAAGTCGAGGAACGGTGGGCACGATGCCAGTGCCTGTGGGAAGACCACACGCTGGTTTCCCCCTACACGTGTTCAGTTGACGCGATCGTGTCCCGCAACCGTTTGATACCACATGGAATTCAGGATTTGCTTTCGTTTGTTGTAATATTAGAATTTTTATTCTCTTGATTTAGATACAATTCGTGACCAGCCATGACGCCGCTCTCGGACCCGCCAAAAAGTGTGGCAACCGCCTCATCGTGTAGCGTGCGCGAATTGGCCCTGCGAGACAACCAATAGCGTCAGTCTTTACCTGGCCGTGTTTCAGTGGAGGTGTGCGCCTTTCCCACGTCTAGAGCGTTCTGTGAGAAAAACTCTGGTTTTATTGTGAATAGCTTCACCGAATTCATTTAAATATTTCAGCGATGGGTAGGGGAACTCGTGAGATGTTTTAAGTGCCCCTGAATACCCAGCAAGTGACAGACATGCCCAGCTCGGGAGGTGCCGTCAAGAGTGAGAAGGGCAACCGCCTTGCTGTGTTCCAGGTGTCGAGGGTGAGTCTCCGGCGTACCTGTTGCAGCAACAGCTTTCTTCCAAACTGCTTTCTAATTAAGACTTATCTAAGTTGCGATTGTGCGTACTTTTTCAATTTTCTAATTAAATAGAGCTCCTGGTGTTTTCATTTGAGTTTATGAATTACCTGAAGAACGGTAATTGTTGTGGAGACGCGTGCGACGCTCGTAGTGGGTGGCACCACTACCACTCAGTCGTGGTGTTACTTTACTATTTGCGTTTGCGTGTTTCTTGCGGTGCCTTCATTTTCTATTCGTTCATGTTCAAATTTGCAACTGCTTGACACTTTCTTTCATTGTTCAACAAAGGAGGTCGCTGAGTTTCGTTTCAATGGATTAAAATGTTACCTTTGTATTGTTTCAGGATAGAAATACGCCTGGTTTCTTTTTTACCGTTGCTTCAGAATTTGTTTGTGTGATTCTGAGTTCAAAACAAATTCACTGCTTTTCAAATCAGTAAGTACGATATTAATTTTTCCTAGCTAAGAAAAAAGCTGCTGTGCCTTTTTCCATGTAGGCTGCTTTTCTTCGGAGGCTATCGCCGTTTAAAATAAGACGGCAGTAGAAATGCCTGCAATGCAGTGAAATGTCTTTCGTAAATTTCATCTCTACGCTTGTTTTGCGGTTGAGCTCTACTTCGGTCGAGCTGGAAAGGACCGGCTCATCAGCGATATTTCTGTGTCATATTTATGATACAGGTTACTGAACTATTTTCCCGTTCGTTGAGACTAAAAAAAAAGCCCTCGTGCGTGCTCTGTTGACGATAATTAGTGAGAAACTTCGCAAATTTTTTATTTAAATGCCGGGAAAAACGATGAAACGTTCCTATTCTAGTCGTAGAATAGAATCACTTCATCCCTCTGGGGAAATTGACTCTCAATCATACGAAAGTATTATAGTAGTCGGTTACGTACGTCTGGGTGGGGGTGGGGAGGGAGAGGTGCATGCCCATGCCAGTGGAAGGCGGGAGGTACAGGTACAAGGTGAGGTACAAGAAGGCGAGGTACAAGGTACAAGAGTGGTGAGAAGAGGTACAAAGAGAGGCAGAAAAGAGCGATGTTTCTTAAGGACTGAAGCTTGTGTACACTGTGTACATGTACTACGTTGCTGTTTATTTAAAAAGTTTTAAGATGTGAGATTTACTTTACTGAATTTCAAATGGCCGAGTGCTGTCATACCTATAAACTATTCAGGAACGCTAGAACCTTAGATCCTCTTTGCCTCACCCTGTAGTTCTTGTTCTCGTAAATCTCATGCGTAAACCGTTTGAACAATCAAACTTTCGACAGAATTCGAGTATGTATGTTTCTGCTTACCGTCTCGGAGTGCAAACTTTCTATTCACTAAACAAAACGAAACGATTCATGTTTTAACACAGATTTAAAGTTAGTGCCGTATTTGAAGGATACACTATATATGCAGGTCTGGTTAGATCTATTGGCGAGAGTTGGCCGTTTATATCATAGGGTAGGCTTCTAATAACTGCAATGTTGTTAGGAGAAAAACCCCCACGATGAAATCAGGAAATCATTGCATAGGCTGCAATATGATTTGAGCTGTAAGCCCTCATTAAACTGAACTACATACATCAAAAGTGGAACCATACCAGGCTAGCGAATTCAGCAGGTGAGCTATCTCCATTATAGGGGCAGTAATGATTAATTTTGTAACAGCAATTCATGAGGGTCATTTGAAAACCTTAATTACCGTCCCCACTGCTTTATCTAATCTGTCACCCCTACTTAAATAATATGGGGAGGTAGGGGCGTAGTAGGTACGCATTTCATGGGCCCCGCCGGGAGACGATGCGGCCGGGGGCGTGTGGGGTCGGAGCAGCCGGGGGCGTGTGGGGTTGCAGCAGCCGGGGGCGAGTGGGGTTGCAGCAGCCGGGGGCGTGTGGGGTTGCAGCAGCC
>VOMN01073431.1:0-12938 GCA_014899125.1 Orchestia grillus | reverse complement strand
TACTAATTAATGAGAAATTTTATGACGTTCCATCACAAAAAATCGATCTAAATGGAAAAAAAAATTATTCACAAACCAATGACAAGCTGCCCTAATAACTTCTAACGCCTTCGCAACTCGTCTCCAGTCCTTTCTTTCTTCAAAACCTTCAAATATTATGTTTCTACTTGCATATGAGATTTTGTTGTACATCATTTCAATGGGCTTATTTAAAGTTTTAAATGAGTTTAATTACAAGACCTCATGAGTGTTTCTGCATTGATGTTTAATTTAGTCGTATACAGAATAAGAGAAACATATTTTACGTGTTAATTTGCGACGTTCCCATCTCGTGATGTTATGCTGAAATTGGTTGTGTGTGGAAAAACTTCTATTATTCCATTCGATGACAAATCGTTTTTCTGGCAATTCAAATTTCACTTGAGACAAATCAGATTTCGTTTGTGACGATTCAAATTTTAATTAAAACCAATTAAATTTCACCGTGAGAAATCCGATTACGTTTGTGACAAATCCGATTTGGCTTGTGAAAAATCCGATTACGTTTGTGACAAACCAAATTTCATCTGCGATGTATCAAATTTTGTTCGGGATTAATTAAATTTGTTTTGTGAGAAAAACGACTTACAAATGATGTAATAATTTCAGATCATCAGTGTGCGTGTTTGCAGCATTCATGCAGCATACCTGGAGTGCATGTTGCAGCATTCATGCAGCATTCTTGGAGTGCGTGTTGTAGCATTCATGATAATTTAAAAGGAGGTCTTGATTCTTATTACTGGTTTGTTACTCAGATTTGAAATTAGCCCTTTCTACTCTCTCTATATATTTTTTCAGTAGCTACTGTTTCAAGGTAATGACAAGTGTTGTATCTCAATTCTAATTGCCAACACTATCGGACAAATATAGGGATCCCCAACGATGGAAAGGCTTAAACTTATCTTTTACGTGAATATTTTGGAAGAAAAGTTGGTTAACGTTATTTGATTAGCTACAGTCGTGAATATTTCACCACATAGGTGATAGAGTAACTGTAATTGTAATGTGGTCCTATCTAACCGTCGTTTGATAACCTATGGATCAGTACAAATGTATCATATCAAACCGGTCAGACTCCGTCTACCGGCTTTCTTGTATGTAGTACATTTATATACAATGTATTTTATGTACATTATAAGTACATTTCAATTATACCAGTGAGAGATATCAACTACAGGGTATATTTGACGATTGCAACCATCCATTTCATTCTTTTCAATTTTACGCAACCTGAAAACTGCGAAGCTCAGACTGTGCACATGCAACTTGTCAAAGAATATCAGATGTATGACAACCTTTTTAAAAAAATGGATTTTTAAATTCTATGAATTCATTAAGTGCAAGAATTTTCAAGTGACAACCTGTCTCCCAAAGGCCATCCGCCCCAAAACCGCTCAAAATCCCAGTGATGTCGAACACTTCCCGCCCTGGCGTCCAGGACTCGTCAAACACCCCAGAGAAGCAATGACGTTAGAAATATGAGCTCCTCGATGCGTGCCAGTGTACATAAGGAGAAATTTTGGTGTAAAAGACTTCGTATAAAGCAGCTGTGGTCGTTCTGAGGTCGATGCTCCCTGGGGGCAGCGAGTTTCTTACAATTTTTTGACACGAGGGAGGGGAGACTGCTCCGTTAAGGCTACATAAGTCCAGCAAATCGCTTTTTTACGACAAGATGATAACTTCGAGCAAAATTTGCCCCCAATCTCTTTTCATAACTCAAAAATCTTACACAATTTGACCAAAGCCCGAGCTGTCAGGAAACTTTTACGCAACTTTCACGAAATAGCCTTGAAAACTTCCCCAAATATGCGGAACTCTGGAAGAAACCACCCTACTGAACTGTCAAAAATGTCTAAAAAAGAACATTTATTCTGGGGTAATTTTGGTGATCCACAGGAGCGTTAGGGCAAAATTTAGCTGAGTCAGCGCGCCTCACCGAGACGAAGACATCCGTTTAAATCGAGCACCGAGATTACATTTAGTGTCCAACGATTTGACCGCGTCCACGAGATGAGGCCCCTCACTTGCACGATCATCGCGAGGGGAGAGAGTGTGAATTCATTGCAATGTTTACTCGGAAATATTTTCCCCGCGCGTCTTACAATGATGAAAATATTGATGAGTTGGTCTTTTTCAGGGTTGGCATTCAAATGTTTTATGATGTGTTTTTTCAACACGAATTCTCTTCATTTGACAAGATATTTAAGACTTTGAAATTAGCATCATTTAAATAATATACGAGTGGATCTCCTAATGATTTATTTATAAAATACGTATTCAAGACAACTAGAGCAAACAGACTATGATATAAAATCATTTTCGATCCCAATTTTCAAATCTACTGCGCAAACTTTTCGGTTAAATTGTACATCGAGAATTGTGTACGAGGATTTCAAAGTAGGAAGATCTTTCGGATCTGTCAGTATGCAACGCAAAGCTAACAATGACCTACGAACTGTAAGACATTGTCAGGCCTGTTGACAGCTCTTCCCTGATTCTTTCCCTGCATTTTGCATCGCAATATTGATTACTCTTCCTCTGCCTCTTAACCATCACGAGATGGGTCGCTTATTGATCATGGAATTTTTTTATGAAGTTTGACAACTAATTAAAATCTCGCCAAAAAAATTACAGAGGTTTTCCAAGACAACATAGCATACATACAAAAAAAACACTAGGATACATCACATATTTGAATAGGGGAAGACATTGATGGAAAATTGAAGTATTTGGATGAGGTAAACCAGTTTGTAAGGATAATGTTTGGATGAGAGCCATGTACATTACGTATTTTTTCATGAAATATTTTGGCGAGGATGAACTGTTGTTAAAGGAAATATTTGATAAAGAAAATATTCATACTAGGAAAACAATTGAATTAAGAAAATAACTATATTATATAGGCATTAAACAGGGCTAAGCATCAAAGTTCCTGGCACGGACGTGCGATGACGTTCCAGTCTTCCAGAATTCTGCTGCCCCGCTGCAGCTATCCCAGCAATGCCCTCCGGAATTCCAATAGCCGCCATGTGGTCTTCCAGTTCCTGGAAATTTTTATTTGTACATAAATGCCTTCGCCCGCTCATGGAGGCCGGAGATTGAGAAACGTCAGCTCATCTATAAACTGGTGCACCATACGGTACTCGATATCTAAACTGGTCGCCCTCCATGACCCTCAACACTGGTGACGGTAGTTCAAGTCCTCGTCTCCCAAAACACGATCTCTCTTTCGTTCCCTCAAGAAAAAAATTTTCAAGAAAATAAAGAAAAAGATTTCAAGAAGATAGAAATTGAGCAAATTCGCTGTGCCATGCGCTAGAAAATGGCTTCCGCGCCAATGGATTTCCATCGCTCGAGAATTTTACGCAATATGCTGGAGGTAAAACGGTAGTGATTGCGGACCCGAATTTAATGTTTCAGTAATTGATGGAGAGGCAATCTCGGTCTTATGTCGTCAACACATGTGAAAGCTGCTGAATTTTCGCTGATGCTGCTGTCGGTATGTGCGATGGTTACTGAACGATAGCTGTGGTTGTTGAAATGTGTATTGTTACTGAACTTCACTTTTTGTTGACATGTGTGATAGTTAAGGAACTTCAACTGTTGTTATTGACATATTTGACGGTAACTAAACTTCAAAATTTTAGAAGCTGTTTTTGATTTGTGTTATTATTAAAGTTACTTAAGCTCTTATCATTGACAAGTGTAAAAATTGCCAAATATCAGCTGATGTTAACATTATCAAGCACATCGGTCACTGAGCTTCAGCCTTGTCAGGAGCCTGGGCATTGGTCATCAATGACATGTGTGAGACGCATGTCTTATACAGCATTTCAGAGCATATTGGGTGCCATTGAGGTTTCTGTAAAAACCTCTCGAAAAGTTTTGAGTGCGTATGACATTCATTTAATTCAGTGTACCGCCATGAGAACATGATTTCTGTTTTAAAATATTGAAACACAAGGGGAGTACATTTTACGTGAACAAATTTTTTCTTCAACATTAATTTTCATCAATTCTTCTTTAGAAAAATGACACACACACAGTATATGTCAATATTGAAGTATATATTCGATAACGGTATGACAATTTCTCCTCTCACTTCAAAGGCAGGAAAATCACGTTTTGTACAGAGCGTGTTTTGATGTCGTTTGTTTTAACCGTCCAACACCTTTCAGTAAACCCATCGACACCTTTGGGAAAACTCTCCCAAACGAACAAGTTCCAGTTCTTGAGCTTGTATACATAGTTAGCCATGCGGCTATGGCAACCTCCAATTTCATATCAACAATTTATTTTACATACATTTGTTTATGTTAAATATATAAGAAAAATTCAAAAATTACCGATAGTTACAAATTTTGCAGTATTCAATATTTAATTCCCTGACTTCTGTGCTTTAGTTCAATATAAACTTGACCCTCAATGTTCAGTGTTCTCGTGGCCCTCAATGTACAGTGTTCACGAGACTTGCAATGTTCAGTGTTCTCGTGGCCCTCATTGTTCAGTGTTCACAAGACTTTCAATGTTCAGTGTTCTCGTGGCCCTCAATGTTCAGTGTTCCCGTGGCCTTGAATGTTCAGTGTACACGAGACTTTCTATGTTCAGTGTTCACGTGGCTCTCAATGTTCAGTGTCCACGTGGCCCTCAATGTTCAGTGTTCACGTGGCCCTCAATGTTCAGTGTTCACGTGGCCCTCGATGTTCAGTGTACACGAGACTTTCAATGTTCAGTGTTCACGTGGCTCCCGATGTTCAATCTTGCCTCCAAAAGTCACACAAAATTCTCCAATTTGCGCAAAAGTTCCATTTCTCGCTGGCCGTCGCGGCAATCAAACCGCCTTTTGCGTCCAGTTTTAATAACAAAAATCGTGCTTTGATTTTGCTCGTTTACAGAGCTCCATATCCGGAGCGCTGAGGGGGGGCTAAAAATACCAGGAAAAGTCGTGTCTCACTCCTGAACCCTTTTACCGTGCCCTAATTGTAAAATTGTGAAATTTCGAAATCCGTTTCTTTTTATTACCACTGCTCGGTGAAAAATGAAACCGTCTCTAGCTCAACGTACAGAAGCACAAATACCTGAAGTCGAGCTGGTATTCATTTTACATATCCAGGAAATTGAAAACACTGAATTTTGTAAAGCTGCCGTATATTTTATTTGGCATTGTAATTTCTTATTTTTATGTTTCTATTTATCATTCAAGATTAAATCATCAGTAGTAAAAAATAGGAAATTAGGTAATCACGTTTCTAAATACAGTACACTAAAAAGAACTCATCGTTATCGACCCACTCCTCTAAGTGCTCCTTCACACCGTCAATCAATCAAGGGTGTAACCATCATTGCACGAGAGAAATGCGCTGGCAATTATATGAACTTGTTCAATAATTTCATATGCTGGTGTAAATGTACGTTCTGTACTGATCACGAGAAAGAAAGCTAAAAAATAGATGAAGTTTCTTCTAGCTCTTTCTTCTGTCTTTTTTCCCATGAATTACTCGGTAATGGGACGCACCTTTCAAAGAACGGCACAAAAACATCGCAGAGTTGCCGCACCTCCATAGCCGAAATGAGACTAGCATGCATTAGCGCTCAGCTGTCGAGTGATCTCATTGGTTAAAAAAATTTAAATTCACTCTACATTTTGTTACATCCCTGACGACGTATTTTTTTAATATTTTTAAAACTTTCATTTCGATTATTCTAATTCTACTTTTTAGTATACAAATGAACAGCCTCAAAATCCACAGGCTACTGCTCCAAGCCAGATTTTTGGACCTCTTAATCCAGCCTACCCCACCCCCACCCGTCAGGTGCCTGCTTAGTGAGCCTACGACTGCTGCCGACGAAATTTAAATTGCAAAGAGGGATTAGCTCTCCTGCAAATTAAGCTGCACAGACACATACGAGTCTGGTGTCCGTGTGAGTGGGTAACAGGCTTACTGATGGGTGGTCTCGCACGCCCTTCAGAGCCTGGAGGGCACGGAGGCGTCACGCTGTTTGCGTCGCTGGAGACACATCTAAAAACCCTCACATCTGGAGGAAATTTGTCTGCTCGTCTGAATGTTGTTTCTTGTGATGGACGTTGACTTGCTTACACTTTTTCTAGAAGCATCAGGAGGGCATATAGGACTGTCATCGTAGCTGTTTTATCGCGTGCAAGAAACCTGGCACCTACCATAAGAAAGTCGTGAAAGTAAATATGGTGTACTTCGCATCAAACAATAATCTTTAATTTTCCTCTGTGCATTACCGTTTCATGAAGCTGTTTATAGTATATATATCTATTTCTAATATATACGTTATTAGCATATACAATCCTATATTCATAGCACAATACACAAGTTGGGGAAATTATTTCTCAATATCCAACCATAAAACACTATTTCTTGCTTCCAAAACATTTTTTGATTGTCAATTACCGATAGCATTGGAACATTGTAGACTGTTTGTAGCACTTAATTAGCTTTCAATACACGCCTGGCACCATATAACACAAAAGCTTAGGCTTAAGTCTACTATAAAAAAATAGTTAAATCTATGTAGTAACTTCCGTAGGTTTATTCATTCATGCACCAAGCGGTAGACTTCTCTTCGGATTGATATTACAATGAGTACAGTAAGACATAAATAAAGGATGAGTGAGGCATAAAATCTCGTCGTATTCAAGCCTCATGTACTGCATAAAGAATTTCTTTTACAAAAAATTAGCGGCACGTAGACCTGCACCAAACGTACACAAACGCGGGAGGCAAGGGACGCTCGCACAGTATTCCAGAACGAGTTCTGCCGAGGACAACTTTTTAATTTTTTTATTA
Source organism: Orchestia grillus (assembly GCA_014899125.1). Classification (NCBI taxonomy): domain Eukaryota; kingdom Metazoa; phylum Arthropoda; class Malacostraca; order Amphipoda; family Talitridae; genus Orchestia; species Orchestia grillus. The sequence continues at coordinate 6,081 of VOMN01073431.1, read as the reverse complement.
TTTTTACTAGGAGGTTGACGAATATTACGATGGCTGCACACATACTTGCGGACAAGGCCTCTCTTATTATGCATGCAGATGAAATGCACCCATTGAGCTCATCTTCTATAGCGGAAGACAAATGGTCTTATTAAGTTCTCGCTTTACGTTCACCAGACCGTGACCAGCGAGGGCAGTCAGCAATATGTAAATAGGACTTATTATTTCTCCTCGTACATTCAACACTGTTATTAGTATTAATGAACTTAAATGCAGTTAATTCAATTTTTTTGTTTTTTCTGTGTATAATATCCAACCAATTTAGAATTTGAAAAAAAGCACACCTCGTACTGGATACTTTAGATGCGCATCGGAACTTCAGCACTCATCATATTTCAAGCATCCATTTAGAAGTCAAATTTCTCCTTAAAATGACGACCAAACTTCTGAGCACTCGTTGCAACGCTTGCAGACTCGCAGCAGATTGAGCAACAACAAAGCAGAGAATCCCACACATGAAGAGAAGTGCCCTCTCCATGCAGTTCGGAGGGACTTGTTCTTGCCGGGCGTCACTGGGGAGCACCAGACTGGGAGCGTCGGTCGAGGGTCATAATTTAGCGATCAGACGCTGGTCCTGACGGAGCTACTGCCAAGTCCAGGCGGGGGGCAGGCGGGGCAGCCTGCAGCAGCTGCGGCAGCCCCTCAATGCTGCGGCAAATGTAGTAACTAATGTTGTGGAAAATGTAGTGATTGGTGTGGTAGATGTAGTCGCTAATGAGGCAGATGTAGTGACCGGTATTGTAGACGTTGTCACTGACCTTCTAGATGCAGCAGCTAATGTTAGAGGTGGAGTAATTAATGCTGCGGTAGCTGTTGTAACTCGTGTTGTAGAGGTTGTAACCAATAATACTGCTACTGCAGAAACTCAGGCTCATCCAGCTGCACCGCCAGAAACAAGAGCTGCTGCAAAAGATGCAGCATCAAATACAGCACTAAATATACCTCCAGATGCAGCACTAAATGCACCTCCAGGTGCAGCATTAAATGTACCGCCAGATACAGCATTAAATGCACCTCCAGATGCAGCAGCAGATTCAGCAGCAGATGCGCCCTCGGCTGGAAGTAAGAGCCATTCCGCGCCCTAACGGCCTCCTGCCGGCAGAGGAACTCGTGCCTCCCACAGCTGAGCGGAGACAGTCGCCCGCCAAACTTGTGTAACGAACTGAGCAGGACGGAGACAATTGGTTTCCAGCACTTCTTGAAGAAACGCGAGAGACATCCAGTTTACAGCACTTCTTGAAGAAACGCGAGAGACGTATCCAGTTTCCAGCACTTCTTGAAGCAACGCGAGACGTATCCAGTTTCCAGCACTTCTTGAAGAAACCCGAGACGTATCCAATTTCCAGCACTTCTTGAAGCAACGCGTGACGTATCCAGTTTACAGCACTTCTTGAAGCAACGCGAGACGTATCCAGTTTACAACACTTCTTGAAGACATATCCGTTGCGCCTACCTGAATTCAATGAAGAAATGTGGCTTCCTAAAGGCACTCTGCCGTCAGCGATGTTGAGTACCAGGAACAATATGAAGGGATCACGAGGCTGAGTGTGAGCGCCGTTGTTCCAGAGCTGGCAATCTAAATGAAAAATGTTTGTGCCTAACGCATCGTGTTCTCATAAATCTCATTAACGACTATAGGGGAATGTTGTTCTGGTTGGAACGTATATAGATAAATATTGTTTGTAAATGGTAGACGCACACTTGAGTTAGTTTTTAATTTTAGACGTAAAGGAACGTTGGTTGTTAGAGGTACACTTGAACAATTATAATTTTTGGATTTTAGAAGTAGTTTTCCAAGTATTATATTCTCTTGACTGTGACTATCTCTAATTCCAAAGGTGACTGTGACGACATCTCTAATTCCAACAGCGACTGTAACTAAACAGCGCCTCTAATTGCAGCAGTGGCTGTAACTGAGACAGCGTTTATAATTCCAGCAGTGACTGTAACTGAGACAGTGCCTATAATTCCAGCAGTGACTGTAACTGAGACAGCGCCTCTAATTCCAGCAGTGACTGTAACTAAGACAGCGCCTCTAATTCCAGCAGTGACTGTAACTGAGACAGCGCCTCTAATTCCAGCGATGACTGCAGCTGTATCTACATCCGCCGAGCGAGGCAGAGTCGTTACGGCTGCTGCAGCTCCTAATTGCGCTGCTCCCAGCCGCACTCCCAGCTCCAGCCTGGCTGGGGAGACGGTCTGGTGCCGGGACTAAGGAAACTGGGAGCGGGAATTCTGGAAACAGCAATGCTAGAAATACAACTAGGAAGAAACTGGAACAGGAATGCTGGGGACAGTGACGTCAGCAACAGGGTCTTGGGAATGAAACTGAAGGAAACTCCGGGTGGAAATGGTGCGAGCAAAGCGTGGAGACGGAAATGGAGAAAGTTTTATTCCAAGCTGGAATGAGCAGGACGGGAATGCAAGGAATATACAATACTTTAAACAACGTAAACAAATGCTACAGCATCAGGCTCGGTTGCAGCAGTGACTAAATTTACTAGGAAATATGTTTATGCGAATGTGATCAGTCAAAGCTACTCTGTTTATTAGTTTTGCCGGCAGAATTATTTAAAATTATTCACAATCATCTATAATTTTGGCCGCTCAAACGCAAATCTCGAAGCGGCATAGTTGATAATCGACAGGGTGGCACTACAGTTAAACTGGCTGCACACAGCACCGTCACCACAACCACCACCATCACTATCATTCTGCTCCTGTTAACACTATTACTTCTCACCACAACCACTATTACAATTAATACAACTATCACTACTGCACCATTAATATATACACTACCACCACTGCTACACCACCAATGCACAACAACTTCACCAATACACCACCTCCACCACTACACCACCACTACACTACCAGTACACCACCAATGCAACACCATTACACCATCACCAATACACCACCAATACGCCACAACTACACGACCAATAAACAACCACCACTACACCATCACCACACCACCACCACACCACCAGCTCACCACCACCACAACCATGTGCCCTTGCCTCACCAGGCCCCGTCCAGAGCTCTTGTCTCCAGGCCGGAATTCCCAAATGCGACCTCGGTTCACAACAAAAAAATACTTCTTCCGATTGCCAAAGAAAATCCATTCCCTGCTGACAAGAAGCAACAACACTTTTGAATGATATAAATTTGTCGGTCAATCTAAGTAAATCTATTGATATATTACCAGAAAATATTCTCAATATTATGTAATAGTACAGACATGCAATTCTAAACGACTATTCCGGGTTTCTCCTGAGAAAAACTCCCATAAAATATGCAATCTCCGATCTTTCACGACTCGGACGAATTACTGGACTAGAGCTGAGAAAAGGCAGAAGTTACGAGGTCTCGACGTATCAGTGATACTCCTGGAGATAATGTTCCTTGTCTTCCGAACGAATTTCCACAGCTCGAATGCCGGCCGTGGCTTCCAGCCCCTCAGCTTTTTCTCGGTGCCTTGGGCGCCAAGTGATGTCAGCTCACGAAGACAATGCTGGCTTCCATATGTGATTTTTTATTCTACATTTTGCTTTGTTTTCTTATTTTTGATGGAAACCAGACGGCCCATGACCCGTGGGGCCACTCTTTGTTATATGTACGTATAAAATGCATCGTTTTTAACTTTTTATTTCCCTTTTTCGTAGCTCAAGTCAAACTTCAGGGGAGTTTCGGAGAGATGTTTTTCCTATCCGAACCCAGCGAGCTCTCGAATGATATTAAGAAAATGAAGTGAACGCTGGAACTTCATACATGCCAATCTGGTGCCCATGGTATCGCCCAAAAAGTGGCAACACAGTTTTAATGTTTCGAATCGTTTTGAAGTCCCGTTTGAGCCTCTTAATAATTCTTTTTAATTCCTACAAATAACCACATCCAATGAATATAATTCATTCCCCCTGCATAGTCTCCAAAAACCGTAACCATGATACAATGAAACAAAAACTTATATAATTAGTGAGATATAAGTTTTGAACTTCAGTCGTATGTCATTCCATTTCATTCTAACGCGCAGCTCATGCTTGCTTGGTCCGTCTCTCTGTGACGCTCTTGAGGATTTAGATAGGAGTAAATTCCCGGGTCCGTATTGCTAAACTAATGGCGAGACTGTCAGATAAGGCAGTCCGTATCANGGCAGTCCGTATCAGTGATACTGAAAATAACAATATTTCACATCAGAGTTACCGTAACTAAGAGGGCATCTTAAATACTAATAACATTTGTCCCTCCATTTTTGGCGGGGCGTGTTTACCAGTTACTTAAGAATATTCTCGGTTACAAATAAGCAAGGAAAATATGAGAGTTTTATTACTTTACATACAAGATCCCTCCTAACCCGTTAGGCCACTGTTTTAAAGTCCTGCGTGATCCCCTAACGATTCTCCTTAAATTTCTCTAAATACCCAAAGCTAAAGAATAGAATTCATTCACCTCAATCCCTATGAACGGCAAAAATGATTGGATAACAAAACGCTCGTTTAATTACTGGGAGATAAATTATGAATTTCTGCTACATGTTATAACTGAAGAGTGAGCATGGTAACAAACAAGCGAGCTAGTAAGAAGATCAGTGTTTTAGTACAGACCTGTCCAGAAGCGACTGATCCTGTTAATAAGGGTACCGTATTTTAATAGGATGTTGTATAACTTTGCATCCTGTTTACTCATCAACACATGGATCAGTTACTTCTGGGCCACCCTGTGCTATAAAGATAGATAGATGAATAGACAGATAGATAGATAATTCAATTTGCGCAGTTTTTGGTGCACAGTATGCTTTCCAATGTCAAGGCGTGTGGTAATATATACTTGGTAATCAAGTCAAGTTTTATCATAACGTCTTATGATTACTAGAATTTAGTCCTTCAACGACAAAAAAATATTCATCATAGGCAGATAACAGCCTTCAAAGTTGAAAAAAATTCGACACTTCCAGCGATGCGGCGACATAATTCTCTCAAAAGTCTACGGACTTTGAATCCAGTATTTTACTTACTGAGGATTTGTGCGTCTCAATTTGCACATCGAATCTGTATGAAAAGTTTACAATAATCTTGTTTTGTAAGTGTCGTATTAACAATCTCTAGTTATTTTACTTCTGTACGTGGAACAGTCATTTAATTAAACCTAATTTCCGAAGAGCTCATCAGTTTGACGGACAAGAATGGAAGGTGGTCCTGGCTGTGCATCACTCCCTTCTTTTGTTCTCTTTCTTTATCAGTTTGCCAGTTTATTCATACGTATTATTATAACTTTCCTTTAAATGCGTATTATATCGTAGCACATCGTATTTATTATGCTAATTACACGCCATACATTTCATCTACACATAGATAACTGAAACCCAGTCGTGAAACGCAAAGAAACAGCTCATGATATATCTTAAAATGGTGATACATACAATATGTATTCCTAAATGAGCTCTACCACATATTCTTTCTGTATGTAAAACAGCCCGACTCCTCTCACGTGACCGCGTGTCGTCCTCGGTCCACACGGCGCCCGAGGGAGCTTGCACCGCCTCATTGACTTCTTACTTCGTTGTCTTTGAATTAACTTCAGGGCAAGCGCTCTCTCATATATCGCACAAACGTGAAGGATATTGTGATCGTTTCATTGGAGAATAAGTTTTCCAGTGTGCTCGAGTTTCAACAGCTGGCCATAATAAGACGTCCTAATTTTGGCTATCGTAAATGCAGTCAATGAAGTTCTTGGGTCAGAATTTAATTCCTTCAAATTCTTAACGTCTACTGTATATTTTATTCATGTAAGTACTTATCACTATTATTTCTTTCACTTTAAGCCCGGGAGTACGAACCCGGGAACTTTCTCGCTTCTAAATCCTCAAGAGCGTAACACAGAGACGGACAGACCAACCAAGCAACACTGGGTTATTATTATATAGTGTTATAATAAGGCGGTCTTATATACAGGGTGACGCAAAAAAAAGGAAACCCAATTTTTAGGTCTTTTCTCGGAAGACTGTGTGATACGTTGACATTTTGAGCATATTTGTTT
>VOMN01073430.1:0-10193 GCA_014899125.1 Orchestia grillus | reverse complement strand
GCCCCGCATGCACGGCGCGGCCCCGCATGCACGGCACGGTTCCCTGGCCAAGTAATTATGTCCGATGTTGGAGCGGCCAAGGGCCCTCCAGAGCGCCGAGGCTCAAAGCAAAACTCGAAAAGAGGACCTCAAGTAGGGCCAAATTTGGCCCAATTACCGCAAGCGAGAAGGAAAAAGAGCGACTTCAAGAGCTGGGGTTCACAAAAAAAATATTGGCGAGCGCGAAATTGCTTCCCAAGAATTCAGCCCTCGACAAAAGCATCATTTGAATCATTTATCTACATAATAAACGTTGTAATAATAATGACGACTCCGAAAGGCTAATTCTAAGGATTGCTTGCGCCGTGGGGTAACTCCGTGGGCCGAAATGTCCTGCATTTACTTCAGCGCTTGTGTACACTGGTGATGCCTTGTCATTATTTATCCTTAATTTTAACGCATTCCATTGCGAGATTGCGAGAAATTTAGCTGTAATCCTATACTGACCGAATTTCATTGGCATTGATGCGTACTTCTCGAACAGCTTATCACATTTGTCTTCGAAGGTACCGGAGAATTTTTTGCCCAACTTACTTGAATGTGTATACAAAGATGCGTTAACATTCGCCATGTCGGCAATTCTTCATGAAAGTACACTTGAAGTTGCACTATTTTGAAGCGTTCGTATTTGACGCGAGGATTGAATATAATTTATGGAGTGAAGAGTGAAGACGCGAGGCAGGGCAGGCCAGGGGGCCTCGCTCAGCACGCGTGGAGGACGAACAAAAGAACAGAGCACTAGAGAGGGGGGTGGGGGGGAGCCTGGAAGACATGGGGGAGCCCAAAAAGAAAGGAAGCAGCGTAGAAGAGATCAACACGGAAGGGAGAACGCAAATAGAATTGAGGAGGTGACGTAGACCCCGCATATATTTGTTAATTGCCGTGAAATGAATGAAAAACATTGCCAAGATCCCTTATTTCCATTATAAAGTTAGTCAAAGTTCGGCGCTGCATGGAGACTGTGTAAGGATACTGAAATGCAGAAGTGAAGTTTTCTAATCAACGTAATTTAAAAATATACTTAGATTGAAAACCAGAAATTCTTGGTAAATATAAAACAGAGCTTTTTTTTAAATCTTCGTACGGTTCATATCGCGGAAGATAAATGAGAACCACAAGCGCTGACGAAGAACAAGACCGTGCAGAAATACACGGCGACGGAGGGGAACTCTAGCTTTCACATCGAATGAAAACGTCCCTCAGCTAGGCTCGTATGACGTCATTGTACGTCTCCACTGGCGTCAGCTACATTCAACTTGGGTAAATGAATTCCAGATCTTCAAACGAATTCAACATATCTAAAGATGGTAATAGTTCACGTGGCAGACTAATTGGGATTTTGTAAGTTCATGCACCTTTAAAGAATCCAACGCTCATACATATAAACACTTCTCCACTCGATCCTTTGAATAAAGTCAGCCAGCGACATTCACGGTACCTCGCAGCGAAGAAATTCTGCGAGTGAGGCAGCCAAGCAAACAAGTCTTCCAGGAGGCGCAAGCCCTGGAGATGAAATTCTTTAAGCTATACAAGTAGATATAATCTTTGTTTCTCTCCAATGCCTTTTCTTCGGAGTTTGAATAGAAAGGAGCTTTGAATAGAGCTGAAGTAGCACGAACTCTTCATGCTAGCAAATTTGACAGGGAATCAGAATCGCTCATTGAGAAGTTAATGTGGGCTCATAGGAGCTGGTCGCCCTGCGGTCGAGCAAGAACTGTACCCTGTACTCTTCGTATTTTCTCCCTTGATAACAGTGCAGAAAATATGACGTCCTGAGACGTGTTCATTGAAAATCGGTGCTTAATGTGGCGTGTTCACAAGTGGACTCTTTAGTTCCTAACCAGCCCATTGAATTTGCATGATGAGACTCAATTGAGTCCATCCGAAGGCCACGAGTTAAAAATTGACGCATGGGCAACTTACTCTGATTGAAAAGCCGGTTCAAGCTCAACAGGACCGCAGCTGAGAAGAGGAGCGGAGCAGCCTGAAGGTCATCGCTCTAAAATGAGACGTACTCTGTTTAAAAATACATTTTTGGCTTTTGTTCTAACACAAGACTTAGAAAACTCTTTGTGAATCAAAAGTCCAGACTGGAAAGAAGCATTTTTTGTCAAAAATTTCTATGTTCCTAAATTGATGAACACATCAACTGAAGTTTTGCGAATTTACTAGGTAGTTAGCGTGGTTCCGAAAATACGACTATCGCGATGAGACTAAAAAATAATGCACTTGGAGATCCGAGAAGTTGACCTGGACACGTCATTCAGGGAAGCTTCAAGCGTCCAATTTCGTCTAAGACGAACCAACAGAACTTGACATCAATTAATTTCGACTTCTGGATTCCCTAGGCTACGTGAGATTTCAAATTCCACAAAAATGTTTCAAAGTAAATTTTAAGTCGTTCTAAAACATCACAGAATATTGATATATATTTGAGCGATTCCATAAACAAAAATGGCTGCTGCACCAAAGAGGTAATATGAGCGAGTCCATCCAATTATTTACAGACTCCACGGATACTGTTAGCGGTGGCAATGAAGTTTGCTCTTCTGAGGCATCTCTCTACGCTTTTATTCTGAATTTTAGAACATGAATACACTAAAAAATGAAACGCGAACCCGCAGTGAGTAACACGAGAGGATCATCCAATTAGTCTGGTGGGACCTACAGGATTAAAGTAGAGTGCCGTGGCTAAATACTGCTCCTGATCGTGAGCTTCATTCTGATCAAATATTTCGAATGTGCTTGCTAAAGCTCGAGTCACGAGAGTAAGAAATTCTGACAGCATTAATGAGAGAAATTACGAAGAAACTGTGCTCATCGCCACGAAATATTTTGTGTGCCACGAGGACGGTCGAGCTCTCCTGCTCCTCGGGTCGTCCGCTTGGGACATTGGACGTATAAGTAGAAGGGACTTTAGTAACTCTGAAAATCTCTCACTGAAAAAAAAGGTACCATCTAGTACGGACTTTGGAAAACGAGGAAGCTATGCACAAGGTGTGCTCCCACACAGGGTCCCAAGCAGATAGAAACGAAATTTTATCTGCCCTTTTTCTAGAAAATTCCATAATAGTCTACCCAGTCTAAAAGTGTACATTGATCGGTGTTGTTTTTAGTGAGAAACAGACGCTGTTGTAGTAACAAGTCTCAGAACTCTCTCGATGCGCAAATCTAAGGAACACAATATTCAAGTCAGGAGTATGATTTTAAGGGAACACAAGGTTGGCACCGGTAGCAGGCAAATTTCCAGAAAGTTCTCTATTCCTATTTGCACTATGCAGGCCATTATAAAGAAATTGATTTCTTAAGGGATTGTGGTCAATATATTGAGATCGGGGGCTCCAAGTAAATTATCTCAACGACAAAGCTCTAAAATTGGCCCAATGGTTAAGAAAGTCATCAGATATCTGGCCAAGAATTAGTAAAACATTTGTCATCAGCAGGTGTGAACGTATCGAAGCAAGCCATTAGCAATGTTCTGCGTAAAGAAAACCTGAAGAATCGCGCTGCTCGAAAAGTTCCACTGCTGAAGAAAGAACATGCTGCATCTCGGTTGCAATATGCAAATGCGCTCATCTACGAAGGAGATGACAATTTATGTAATATTCTATGGTTAGATGAGACAAAAATCGACCTGTTCGGCAATTAATACAACAGGATTATTTGACAAAAACCGAATAGTTCCATGCAACGACAAAACACCCTGCCCTCAGTGTAGTATGGTGATGGAAGCATCATATTATGGGGTTGTTTTCTGCCGGCCCAGGACAACTCCATGTCATTAAAGGAACTATGAATTCGGCCAATTACTCCAGATTTTGTCTGAACATTTAATGCCTTCTTTTCAGATGCTCGGGTTGAATAAAACTAAATGGGTGTTTCAACAAGATAACTGCACTAGCCACATGTTGAAATACACTTCAGAGTGGCTCCGTAGTAAGAGGGTCAGGGTTGTGTCCTTATACATTATGTGTTAGCGAACACTTAACCCGACGCATGAAATGATGAAATATTTAAAGTCAGTTTTTGTGGTTTCTTACAGTTATGAGTTTCGACGAGGCTTTTTATTAAAATCTAATTACATCAGATCAAGCGGAATTCCTCAAGTCGAGTGATGTTTGTGTCCTATCAGTTAAATCTTAATTAATTTATTTACTTGATTTTTTCAATTACACTCATTAATTTTTCAAAGAACCGTATTCTACTACAACGTTACGCACAAGTTTGTCCCAAAACTTCATTTTACCATCGGTAGAATTTCCACATTTTTCACACAACAGTTTTCATAAAATGCCACAAGCTTTCAACTGAGAACGATGGATCAGCCCAACAAAACAAGGTACAATAAGGTAGATAGGTTCCATAATCTCATCGCCAAATGGGACGAAAGCCATCGCGATGCGGATGTAGGATTTTCAATCAAGCGACCACACGAGCTGCGCTTTAGTATTGAATATTTGCCTCCACCGATCGGAAGAGTGCTCTATTACCAGCGTTACCTGAGAATGAGGAAAATACAACGCAACACGTGCGTAATATTCTCGTAGTATAATACTACACACGTGCCGCAACTACGCACTGACGCATGAAGTACGTGACACGCATATTCGTGAAGCTTATGGGCCGAGGTGACGCAGGTACTGACAAAGCCGATACGAGCTGCCCTCGGGGCATGCCAGAGCTGCCCGGCATAAGAACGCGGTCGGGGATGAGCGATTTCGTCAGCCGGTGGCATTAAGGCAAACAGAGGAGCATCAAAGAGGGCCTGCAAAGCCTCTGCAAGTCAGATGGTCGCAGGCAAAAGCCCTTTCGGCCGCGTTAAGCAAAATGGGAAGTGAAGTAATTAAGTCTTGTTTGATTACCTGAATACTGAATCGATATGCTGCAGTATGAAACTTCATTACTCTCATGAATGGAAAGGGAGGGATAGAAATCTGTAGTTAGTACTTTGAAGATGAAGCCTTTCAAAAAGAAAGTTTGTCAAGAATGGCAATAACAAATCAGTGCATACGCTACTGTACACGAACCAACGAACTCAGTGCAAGCCTTAATAAGGTAATTGAAAGATTTTGTAGTCCCAATTTCAAAAGTTTCAACAGATTTTTTAAAACGTTAAGTGAGACTAGGTATATTAAAAAAAACTGTTGGCTAACCGTACATGAAATGCGATTCCAGCATTCAAGTTCCTGGTGTTCGAGAAAATCAGTACCAATTGGCCATTCAATTTATCGATGAAGTTTACACTTCTACTGTCAGAGAGCTTCTTTAACATAATATGTTACGCCGGCGTGAAAATCTCTAAACCAGTATAACAAATTGTACAATAATATGTACCACAACAGAATAAAACTCCCGCGCAACACGACACGAATGCTTGCATGCAACTCCTGCCCGACTTGTTTTTGCGTCTCAGTTGCATTTGCAGGCAACTTTCGCCCGCAGCGCTTCACGTGGAGGCTCACAATCAGTTTTGCAGCTGCTGTTATTGGACCACGAGCTCAGAAAAGTGCGAACTCGAAGAGATTTACCGTAAAATTTTCGTTTTGCAAACCCATGACGACACTTTAGCCAGCCTTTATCGCAGTTGCCAGTAAAAGACCGTCGTCTTGACGATTACTGTCGTAGCTGTGATGACTGACGAGGCGCAGGGCCGACGTGCAGATTGCAGCAACAATGACGTGAACTCCGCTCAATTGTGGAGCTGCAGCCCAGCAAAAAGAGTTCGCCAAACTTTTAATTCTCGTAACGAGAGGTCGATTCTCTTTAATGGCACCCGCAGCAATTGCGGCAAATACGTTGCATTCCACACGAAATCAAAATGAACGTAGAATTAAATTCTCGTGAGGGTTTCTATGCTTCTAAATGCAACTCTTGTAAATATCTTAAGAGTAGGACAGTAAGCACATGGTTGAAAAGTGAAAGGAGACGCTGGAAAACTTGTCAGGAACTAGGGAATAAGTTCGAAGAGTACATCAATGGAGATCGTCTCTAAAGCCTGAACTGCATTTGCACGATATGTTTAATTTTTAGATCCAGCAATGCCAGAACTTTAACAAGCGCAGGCGGAACATTCTTCAGTCCAAACCATGCTATGACCCTGAATGTTCTCACTTCTGTATTGCAATTGAGTCGCTACAAAATGAACTACTTTAACTGTTGAAGCATTATTCTCTGCTGATGCACTTAATGGCTCAATATCTTAATGCTAAGTGTTTCAAAATTGGCAAGTAAAGAAGTTCACATCAATATGAAAAGACCATGGACTTTCCGGAGCTAAGCACTAAGAACGCAAAGGTAAAAAATGTCAATCAATAAATGAGTTTGTCCGCTACAAAATGACTCAGTGAGAGGCAGCATAGGACACACCTCTCACAGTTACATGAGATCGTCCCAGGACGCTGCCTTAGGCCACTCACCCGCCGAGTGCCCCACTCTTGACGTATATGTTTAGGGCTCAGCTACGTTGGTCGTCATGGAAAGAGATCAGCGACCGGTCCCTAGATCGGAGTAAGGAAAATTCTTCTAAACTTGGAAGCACCTGAAAACCACTTGCAAACGGGGAGAATAAGGGAGTGAATATACGATGTTTGAATTCCTATTCCGATTTTAAATTCACCTTCAACCACTCAGCTCGAGGATGGATGATCACTTGTGGCACCTGTGAGCTTGCTTTCCTATATGCAGCAACTTGGTGCGTACATTACCGCAGGCGTAAAAGACCAAAGTTAGGGCGCTACTTCATTACTGAACATGCGAAACTATTGTCTACGTGGGAAAAACGACTTTTCAGACAGGAATTGCTCTATGCACGATCATAGAAATGAGCTGGAATCGCCACTTGAGCTTCAGTGCGTAGGCTCGTCTATTACCCACACCACGCACGTGTGCATAACTTCAAATTTCCCTTTGCAATGACATTCAAGAAATCCAAAACATCCGAACGACTTTTCAGTCAAGTCGACTTGAGGCCTAAAGTATGACTTGTTCGTCAAGATATTGGACCAAGTGGGTCCTCGACAGCTCTCAGCAGCGGACACTCAAAAATAAATTGAACATAAGGAGGCTCCTGGATGAGGTCATTCTAGATCTAGAAAGAACTATATGACACTGACAAATCTACATCTCGGAAAGCTCGGTGCATGCTCTTTGAGTACCGTCCATTATTAAAATGTAAAAGGGAAATGGCATATGAGAATCATTCGATTTAAAATATGAAAGTGACGTTCCGTGCTCCACTGTACCATTTTCGTGGATGAAATCTTTTCAGCTTGAAACGTTCACATTTTTTGCACAAATTTAAATTCATTATCGCCGCATTGTTCTTTCCACACAGCATCTGCTCTCTCTCCGTGGATGATCCTTTCCCTCTTCTTGCAAGAGTGGCTCTTTCTCTGCACCATCTGCAATACGCTCTGTACCATCTGTCTTTCTCCCAGCACCATCTGCTCTGCCAAGATCAAATCTGCCTCAGCAGTCCTGGTAAATAAGAAAAAAAAATATACTACGTATATAGACCCTTGGAGACGTCATGGAAACGAAAAGAATGCATGACGTAACGTCGTGCTTTCCATTTGAGGAAAACATCTTTCTGAACAGTGCAGAACTGACGCGAAAACAGCCAAATGCTCCCATTACGATGACCTGAGCAATGAAAAGTCTTAAATCAGAGATACCTTCCCTGTATCATAGATACCTGCCCTGTATTCGAGGGTCAGTGAAACCTATAAAAGACGCAAATACATAACAGGTTAGTAAAAAAATTAAGTATTGAGAGACTGTCAGAGAAGGAAGTGAAATTAGACTTGACAAAGTGCTGGTTTTCCTTCCTTACATTTGCTCTCGCAAGGAAATGAAATTAAAAGCAGATTTGATTGAAAAAGGTTCCTGGAAATCATGGAATTTAGAATTCATGGTCGGGATGTTGTCGCGTCAGTCGTAAGGTGAGAGAAATTTGTCGCACGATCTTGTTGAAGCAAATGCTCCTACACCGCAAAAGTCACTTGAAAAAATTGAGTTTTTGTGTCTCCTTTCGCCTACTTTTTATTCCCCATATCTGGACACACTCAACATTTTGCTTATGATCTGATGTGAAATTTAATTCATCATGTACTGAAGGAAAATATGATTTCAACTATGTATTCGTAATTTTTTAGAGATGAAATTTGAAATTTAGAAAAAAACACACTCCAATCAACCGATAACATATTTCCTCGACTTTTAAATCACATTCTCCTGAATCTATGTGCTAATTTCAATTTTCATTGTGACGCTACAGAAATTGCTAGCGTCAACATTAAAGGGGGGGGGTAAAATAAAACAAATGCACGTAAAACTCTGCAGCCTCGAAATCGTTGAGTAGAATTGTCCATCGGCCCGTGCCCATCGATTGCTAGGGGGAACAATGGCGACGGACAAGACGTAATAAAGTCCTGTAAAATCCAACAAGTTCTCATCCTCAGCGGAAAAGAGCTGCAGCCATTCCCCCGTTTTCCAATATTCCCCAATCGCCGAGAGAAAGAAACAAATGCCGTAGGCTCCACGGAGCAAGTCTTTCATGGAGCGGAGAGTGGCATTCTTGTGTCGGCGCGAGTCATCCGTCCGAGGCGCCCTATATTGACTAGGCCTCAACAACCGCTGCCATAATGCCTCCGGATCTTGGCGGTGGCGAGGGAAGCTCTCACGAACGCCGCTCTCGCAGACTTCAGAGGGTATTTGCCCTCGAAACAATCGATGGCAATGACGGAAAGGCGTTGGTTTCGTGGAAAAGGGAAGAATGGAAAACTAATATCTGTTTTCAGGGAATAAAATTTCCAGTGTAGAATTTTTTAACTAATACCATAATAGTATTATTTAGTTAGGAGTTTAGGAGGAGATTTTGGTGGCGGCTATTGCATTCGAAAACGAGGTACGCTTTAATGAGGCAGCAGTTCTCACGAGAATTCATCGGTGTGCTGCCTTTCTTACTACAAAAAATATATTGGAGCGAGAAAGTAATCCAGCAGAAGTTGCTAGCCTCGAAGTACCAATAGAGTGAGAATAGAATTCTCTGTCATGAAGCATGAGTGAGCAGGAGCTGAGGGCAGCTGCTCTGGCCGGAGTGAAAATGAATGATTAAAATGGCGAGCGAGCCGTGAGTGTGGTTGTCATCTTGAGACGTAAATTATTAAGGACAAAATTTGAAAAGCGCGATGAAAAATTTTCCTTCGTAGAAAATAAGATTATTATTGTTACAGGGAACGACAGTCGATTAAGGAGCCAGGGCGGCCTGTCAGGGGTGAGGAGTCAGATCGCTTATCAAAACATGACAGAAAGAGACGAAGATGGAGGAAAACATCCAAACGAGGCTGCTGTGGACTTGTTTTGGTGAAGGGAGCTGCGGCGGGGGGACGCAGGGGGATGGTGTTAGCCCTGTGTTAAATTTTCAACACTTCTACCACGAAAATATGGAAGATTCTTTAAAACAAAAATAAAAATAACAACCTACAATGAAGTTGATTAAAGAAAACACTCTCCACGAGGAAGAAGTTTCAATGGATAAAAATCTGCCCCCTTAGGAACACATTGTAGGTGATGTAGAAATACAAGAAAACATGTACATCGGAAATAAAAAAGATACGCCTTTATCATAAAATACACTGAAGGTAAATCGGAACAATTGAAATCTTTCTTTTACTTCAAAGAACCAATATGTAAATACTAGAAGAGTTGCTTCTGCATATAAATGCATCGCCTAAATTTGATGTGGGAAATAAGAGAGACATCATCGATCATGCAAGGAACTGGCCTACAGCCTGCAGCTCATGCCGCAAAAAGTTGTCGTCTATTGAACGAATGCAAAAAAAGGGAAGGACTCCCGTTGTTCAAATCAGATCATAAAATACGGCAAATTGAGTTGTTAAATAGCACTAATTGTGAACACTGACATGAATAAGGTTAAAAAATGCGCAACACGTCAGAACAGAGAATCAAATAGAACTGCACAAGTTATAATTGTTAAATGAGGACTGTAATTTCACCGTTGAAAAAATGCTGTTGTTGATGAGGGTGCGAGAAATTTTAGCACTGAGAGTGCGCTGCCTGAGCACTGAGGGGACTGAGGACTCAGGGGACTGAGGGGACTGAGGACTGAGGGGACTGAGGGGACTGAGGACTGA
>VOMN01073428.1:0-11770 GCA_014899125.1 Orchestia grillus | reverse complement strand
TGCGTCTATTTCCCAGCCTCTTTGACGTGCGTCTATTTCCCAGCTCCTGTGACGTGGGGCTATTTCCCAGCTCCTGTGACGTGGGGCTATTCCCCAGCCCCCGTTACATGGGGATATCTCTACACAGGTATATATAATTGGTCACATTCTGCACATGCGCCCCGATTGCGTTGTAGGTTGCATTATAGGCGAGAGCGGTTGAATTTGTCAGCCGTGAGAAGAATGGATTCGTGTAAGCTATCTTCAATAACGTCACGTAATGCTGCTACTTCAGGTATAATTTCAATTGGGCAAAATGATATAATTAAAGTGTTGCTGTTGTTTTAGACGTGCGACCAAAAGCCGTGCTGTTATTGTGCCATTGGCCACCTTGTTTATGGATAAAAAAAGACTCTTGTTTGGACGCCAAATGCTGTTCGTAGCTCGGGAATTTTACGCACAAGCTTGAGTCACGATTGGCCAATGAGACGAGGGCTAACGAGGCGACCAATGAGAAGGCCACTGTGAGGCGAGAACCCCTCTTGGGTGGACCAATCCGCTCAAGCGATGCTTGCGCTGCTCGATGTACTGCAGAATTTAACTCGTTCATTGCCCACTAGTATTTTTAAATTCACTGCCAGGAAACTCGAACATAAAAACAAACCTTGACGCGAGTTGATCAGGCCTGCCTTGACCTCCCTGGGTACGGCGTGACCATTCCTGAGGGTAGGCGTACGTCTTGAGTGTTTCATCTTGTCTCATGAATATAGGTTTTTGGTAAAAAACCAGTAGAAGAAAACGTTAAACCTCCTAAGGAAGAGGTTAACACCACCGGCAAAGAGGTTAGAACCACCGGCAAAGAGGTTAAAACCGCCATCAAAGGGGTTAAACATGCCAGGGAATGTGTTAAACTTATCGAAGAAGGAATAACGCCGTACCATACCAGCTATGAGGTGTACCATGCTGGTACCACACCAGCTATGAGGTGTACCATGCTGGCACCACACCAGCCATGAGGTGTACCATGCTGGTACCACACCAGCTATGAGGTGTACCATGCTGGTACCACACAAATAGTAAGAGCGTAGAGACCAAAAGACATGCGCAAATTAGACATACTGCGTACAGGGAGAACAACAGTAGTTTAGCACATACATATACTTGGACACCAAGAATATGTCAGAAATGAACACAAAAGACAAAGGCAACTTCCTCCCCAAGTTTTGCAAGGCATTCGCTGGTCACCTGCGCCCCTCCCCAAAAAGGAGGAGTCAACTCGTTTTCCCCCAACTCGAGTTGTCCAACTCGGTGCGAGTCAAGTCGTTTTACCCCAACTCGAGTTGTCCAACTCGGTGCGAGTCAAGTCGTTTTCCCCCAACTCGAGTTGTCCAACTCGGTGCGAGTCAACTCGTTCCACGGCAGATTTGTGATCAAAACTGGACACGAGTTCACGCGTGTCTTTCCCTGACCTCTCCCTGTACCCCTCCTCCAGTCCCGAGTGTGATCGCGTGTCTCGAGCGAATGAAGTCGTCTCAAAATTGTGCGTGTTTAGTAGAAACCTGCTAGAAAAGAGGTTGACTACGAGTTAAATGACATTTAGGACAATAACACCCCATGGTGTGTTCAGGCGAAGGCCACGTAAAGAAGAGTGCGAGTTTGGGACCGGTTGACTAACCAAAATCAATTTACTGCCTACTGTAAACCTCGCATAAAACCACTTTTTTCTACGTCCCGTCACGCTGGCTCGGAATGAAAAAGCATTTCGGGTTCAGAGGAGAGGATTTTTTCAGTCCAGCAAGATTAACCCTAAATCTAACGGTAACCCTAAATCTAACGTTAATCCTAAATCTAAGGTCAACCCTAAATCTAAGGTTAACCCTAAATCTAAGGTCAACCCTAAATCTAAGGTTAACCCTAAATCTAAGGTTAACCCTAAATCTAAGGCTACGCGAAGGAGAGACTCTAGTCCAAACACTTGGACCGCAATTCTCTACGCAGGCAAAATTTCACGTAGACAAATATCTCCGTTGTTAATTTGAAAATGAAGAATTTTGTTTAACAAATTTGGTTGTCCTATCAACTTCCCTTCTAATCTAAACTAGCATATTCGAGTAATGAACACAAATTTCATAGAAACTTAAAAATTTGTGTACATGTGTTTTACTGCTTTGGCTTGATTAGGTTAGGTAAGATGATCTTGTGTGCCAGATACGACGCACGTAGCGGTCAAAGTCTCAAGTGAACATTCAGGGGAAAAATGAAAAAAATTAAAGTCATACTATCGGGTACGAGGTTCTCGGGGCTGCCATTCCAGAGCTAACCTGTACCGTCTTGGACCGATCTCTCGCAGTAAGCCAACTTTTTTTGCTGATGGGTGTTTATGTGTTGGAATGAATGTTTAACGCTTAGTGCGCTTATACCTGGTGCACGTGCGCTTATACCTGGTGCACGTGCGGTTATACATGGTACACGTGCGCTTATATCTGGTGCACGTGCGCTTATATCTGGTGCGCGTGCGCTTATACCTGGTGCACGTGCGCTTATACCTGGTTCACGTGCGGTTTTACCTGGTACACGTGCGCCTATATATGGTACAAGTACGCTTGTACATGGTACATACGATCATCTAACCTAACCTAAACTAACCGCAGCAATAAAATATATGAATACAAATTTTTAAGTTTCCATTAAATTTATATTCATTACTCGTATATGCTAGTTTAGATTAAAAGAAAAATGGATAGGATAGCCAAATTTGTTAAACAAGAATGTTCATTTTTACACTCACAACAGATATACTCGTCAACATGAAATTTTACCTGTATGGAAAATAACGGTAAAAATGTTAAATTAGAAAAATAAAGCATGAATATGTTAACTGCCGCAGGAGCTTCCCGCGTCACATTCATCACCAGATGTTGAAATGTGAGTAATGTTGAGGTAATCTTGTCACGTCATAGTAGCAGGTTGGAGTAGCAGGCTGGAGTAGCAGGCTGGAGTAGCAGGCTGGAGTAGCAGGCTGGAGTAGCAGGCTGGAGTAGCAGGTTGGAGTAGCAGGTTGAAGTAGCAGGCTGGAGTAGCACGCTGGAGTAGTAGGTTGGAGTAGCAGGTTGGAGTAGCAGGCTGGAGTAGCAGGCTCGAGTACCAGGCTTGAGTAGCAGGTTGGAGTAGCAGGTTGGAGTAGCAGGCTCGAGTAGCACGCTCGAGTACCAGGCTTGAGTACCAGGCTTGAGTAGCAGGTTGGAGTAGCAGGTTGGAGTAGCAGGTTGGAGTAGCAGGTTTTGGTTCATGCGCTAATTTACTTGTAATTCTGTATTTTCAGAGCTTTTATGAAAATACATCTTTTTGTTAACGGGACTTGCCTTGCTCTTATATTTAAATGTTGAAGTAATGTGGTCCCGTGTCAGTAATGTTGAAGTCATTCTCCGGTACAGTAATGTCGAAGTAATGTCCTGTCACAGTAGTGTTGAAATAACGTCTCGCCACAGTAATGTTGAAATAAAGTCCTGTCACAGTAATGTTGAAATAAAGTCCCGTCACAGTAGTGTTGAAATAACGTCCGGTCACAGTAATGTTGAAATAACGTGAAATTTACACTCGCGGGAGACTAGAAGAGTCACACCAGCAGTCAAAAGGTAGGATCACACTTCATGTTCAGATAATGTGGCTATAAGTGCGGCCGAATTCGCGGAACGACCCATCGATTTGAAGTCGTAATGTTACAATCTTATATTTTCAAATAAAATTTTTATTGAACATTATACCGACTCGCTCCCTAGCTAATTGAAAGTAATTTTACCTGAGATTTTTCTCGTAGCAGATGTGGTCTGAGAAGAAGACAAAGTTGTTCCTTACCAGGGAACCAAAGTTATTAGGAGTAGGCAAAGTTGTAGTCTGCAAGGTAGACAAAGTTGTAGTCTGGTAGGTAGACAAAGTTGTAGCCTGGTAGGTAGACAAAGTTGTTGTCTGGTAGGTAAACAAAGTTGTAGTCTGTAAGGTAGACAAAGTTGTAGTCTGTAAGATAGACAAAGTCTGTAAGATAGACAAAGGTGTAGCAATGTGAAAATGCAGTCTACCTTGGCAAGGTGTAGACTGCAAGGAGAACAAAGTTATAGACTTCAAGGTAGGCAGAGTTGTAGACTGCAAGGTAGGCAGAGTTGTAGACTGCAAGGTAGGCAGCATTGTAGACTTCAAATTTCAACATGTTCTAGACGATGTTCATTGATTTTTGTTTTTGGATCTAAACGTCCTAATTTGCGTGCGATGGGATTACCAGAATGCTTCGTCATGAAGAATTCTGGTCACACAGAAAACAGCATTGTCTTCTAGGGGCGACTTCTACTGGAGCTAACTACCATGGCAATGTACAGGGTGACACAGAAAAACGGGAACTTCTGAAAAATCAAATAAAAATCGAAAAAATTTAACAATAAAATTTTATTGACACGGATTGAACCATTACAACCAGTATTTTAAGAGACAGTAGTCAAAATCATCAATAATGGAAATGTAAGTCCTCTAAATGGCATCTTTCTATACGTGTGCACTTTTCTAGTTTGCTTTGGAGTCATCGGAAATTACCTTTTCGAAAAAGAACAGTGGATTACAGTGATTTCACTTCGGATCGGTTTGTTGAGACCTAGCAATCTTTTGTCGCACCCGCATTGAACAATATTCCACAACCTCATGAAACCTGGTTTCTACAGGATGGTGCGACATCTCACACTACAAGGCAATCAATGAGGTGTGCGAAAATTGTTCGGTGACCGTGTGATCTCAATATTCGGTGACATTCCCTGGCCCTCAAGATCACAGGATTAGTCGTTTTTAATTTCTTCTTGTGGGTTACCTTTAACACTTTGCCTCCGAAGTGGGTCATATATGGTACACACGATCATTTAACCAACCCTAATGTAACCAAAGCACTATCATATATAAATACAAATTTTCGAGTTTGCTTCAAATTTGTGTTCATCAATCGAATAAGCTAGTTCTGATTAAAAAGAAAATTAATAGAGTAACCAAATTTTTGAAACCAAAATCCTTCATTTGTAAATTCACAGTAGAGATATTTGTCGACATGTAATTTTACCTGCGTGGAGAATCGGAGTCAACGTGTTAAGAGTTGGGTCTTCACGACTCTACCAAGAACACTTGATAAATTGAAACGTAAGATTCCAGACGAAATGCGTGATATCTCAGCTGAGATGTTGTAGCAACCAATGAGGAACCTCTAAAGCAGATTGAAGGAATGAAGACGCAGAAGAGGACGACACCTACGGGACGTAATTTTCAAACAATGATCATCTGAATTACGGTCTCTTAAAAAACAAGCTGTAGGGATTCAAACGCTGTCAATTTTTTTCTGAGTTTTTTTCTATTTTCATAGGGTTTAAAAAGTTTCTGATTTTCTGCGTGACCCTGAACATAGCCTAACTTAGTCTTTTCATACGGGAGTATATTTCTTGATGACATGGCGTAATTTGACCATTTGAGCCCTAGACAAAAGGTTCCCATTTTCGAGCCTAAAGAACGAGCGTATGCGAGGGGGAATGATCACTAGGGACAAGAGGGCATGCAGCTAACTGTTGATGCTAATTTCTACGGCTCATGGACTCATTTACTGAAAATTTCACGAGGACAAAAGCGTAAGGTACGCTCAAATTTCACCCTGATTAGTGAAAATTGACCTTTTCCGTTATTTTAACTTCGTGAGCTTCAATGGGTGTTTGAAAAGAGAAAACCTCGAACGGTAAACTACAGTGGCTGCATCACAAATAAAATTTGTCAACAAATTATGAGAAGTAAATTTAAACCCGTTAATTAACACATGAATAGCCTTAAAAAATAACTATACCTAACTTGACATAAATCTTTTTCTGCTTAACATTAATGTTACTATGATAAGGAAATACAGAGCTACACAAAAAAAAACAGAGCTAAGACCACTTGAAGGAATTTGTGGTCAATGTTTACTTCGTAACCTAGTTATTTCAAACAAGGTTTGAGGTTTCGACCAGTTTTTTGCGTGATCCGGTAATTCCCGACACATATTTCTTTTGGGTGAAATGGAACCGGTCCATTCGGCTCCCTGTGTCAGGAGCCGGCAGTTTATGGCAATTTAAGAACCGTTAGTTTTCTCGGCAAAGAAATGAATACTTACGTGTCACACACATGTTTAACACTTTTATCTCTGAATACAAAGAGCCACGGAATCTTTTTGAGTCGGCACACACCATAATCACGTCGGAAAAATCATCACTTTAAACCGGTTAGGCGTTTTCTCACGTAAATGAAGTTGGTTTCCTCCCTTTTTAGAAATATCCTGATAGTGTTACTTCGTAGCACCTAAAGAACCACATTACTGTCTTTTGTAAAAAATGTCTGTTATTCCAGAAGCTCCATTACGTGGATGCGTATGTACCGCTACACAATGCGACCACAGCGCCGTGGTGCAAGCCTCGACACGCACACCCTCCCTCGACAGCGGCTCGTCGCAGACTGCGGTTGCCCTGGTGTGGTTGTCCTCTTGTGCCACTTCTGGCATTCGAGAGCCCCTTCCCTCCCATGTTTCCCCTCTACCTTCCCTCACAATGCATCTCTTTACCTGCGTTAACTTTAATTCGTCAATTATACAACCAGGAACCTCATGCTTTTTGTTTCCCACATGAAAAGTACATGAAATCGATGTTAAGATCTTGAAATCAGAAATGTGGTGCCTTCACCAGAAAAATGATTTTCTCAAAAACCTTCTCCCTCTCCCTGCTATCTGCCATCGGCGTCTGCCTAGCTCCCCGCCTCCCCATGCCCCTGGGTCCCGTTTTATCCCCGTGGCGGTCTGGTGCCAGACGCCCCAGTGTTTCTTCCCTTGCTCTTTCATGTGGGACATTTCATGCACAAGTTAGAATTCTTTCCATTCCTTCCGAGGAACATTCTCCACGCACGCCAAAATTCTTCTCCGTTGTCGCGCACTGGGTCTCGCTCCCCAATTCCTTTTCACAAATAAAAGCGTACGTTTGGGGCAACGTTTTGCTGTGTTTGTAACATTCCCTGGCGTGATATTTGTTCCTTACAATTGAGGGCTACTTCCTAACTCGTATTATTATGTTACAAAACAACAGAGAAGTCCCTCTATTTTTAGGGAACTTTGCTTTGGTAATATACTCGTATCTTATTCATCACTAGTGATGCACTGAAGAAAGGTAAATTTTAAACTTCATTAACTTACCAATGCAAAGGTCTGGCAATGAAATTACTTGCTTTCACTTTGTTAGATTACAAGGAAACGGGAATTTATAATTTTAAGCTAGACACGAAACAGGAGTGAAGTTTCGTCTTAAAAGCATTATTCTATCCCGCGCAGTACCAACCGTCATGTCGTCTTTAGAGTCACGGCGGCTGCGGGTTGTCTTCTGTCTGTCGTGTCAGACTGATTTCGTCTCTGTCGACCCTATTTGACCCTATTCTATTGCGCAAGGTGCCACAAAAGGACCAGGCCCATACGTTGGTTTAATCAACGCAAAGTAAAATAATTAACGAACAGGCGTATTTATATTTTATAAAAGTACATGTAATATATATTGATTTTTGCCTGATTAAATCTCATTTGTTCATTCGATATGTGATTTCGTATTCATTAAATCAACAAATGCATCTGATCGTACAGCCGCACCCCGCCCAGAATTCTAGTTGAAAACGCTACGGTGCAGAATTGCGTAGAATTAAAGCTTCATAGTAACTAAATTCACATCTTCCAGCAGAAAGATTAAAGCTTTATGGCAGCTAAGTTCAAACCCTCCACCAGAAAGGTCCATGGATATTTGCACCACTGACGATTCTCGACAAATAACGTACTTATTTCATCCCCTTAACGAACTATCCCGAGATATCACGTGGCCGCGGTTGTTGCATTCACACGGTCGCTGTCGGGTACACAGACCGTGTGAACGCACCGCCGGCCTTCTCGAGGTAATTTTTAAAGGACCTATGCGCCACTTCACTCGCGTGTGATCCGCTTATGTGGGCATCAATGACCAGCTTCAACAGACTCTGACCTCGTCCAATAATTGATAAATCGAAGCTAGAAACCTAAAGTGGCCATCTAATTTTCTCTAACGTCGGGGGGTGATGGAGGAGAGAGGGGTGTTTAATGTCTAATGCAAGAGGAGGGAGGGTTTAATTATCTATGATAATCCTACACAGCTTTGAGCCAAGGATGCCATTCCATTCCTGAACGCTCTCTCCATTGAAGGAGAACGTCTCATGCCTTGGCCTCCGACTTCACCCCATCTAAACCCCATCGAAAAACTCTGGTCAATTTTGAAAGATTTATGATGGCGATGCCTAGTATACATTCGAAGGAGACCCTGTGTGAAAAGATCTTGAGTGTCTCTAGGTCCGTAACGGCGGCTCAAATTACTCGAATAACAAAAGAAACTCGGCAGCGAAAAATTTCACTGGAAAACGACAGCCACGCCACAGATCGCGTAGGTACGAAATAACTAACACAAGAAAACCGTAAGGAAAAAACAACAACGGATTTTCTAAAGATTTTGTATTTACAAGGAGCGCTTTACTTACATTTGCGGCTGCGATAATGGACATAAAAAAGCTTACAAATCTAACCTTACAGAGATACGAAAGAAGTACGATATTCCTGTTTTATCACAATGCTTTATTATGGAGACGCAGAAGCGGCAGGCACACAGAACACTCGAGCAGCACCTCACACGGACACACGCACTGGCCGCAGGTGTGCGGGCGGGACGGTAATTATTTACGGAATTTCGATGCTTCAAATTTACGAAAACGCTCCGAAAAATGGCGAACATTGGATGATTTGAAGAAAACATAAAAGAATTCGTAGAGAATATTAGAAGATTTGAAGGGAACATTATAGAATTTGAAGAGAACATTAGAGGTTTTGAAGAAAAACATAAATGAATTTGTAGAGAATATTAGAAGATTTCAATGGAACATTAGAGGGCATTATAGAATTTGAAGAGAACATTGCAGGATTTGAAGAGAGTACTGAAGAACATAAGAGAGTTCGGTACTGGAAGCCAGCCAGATACTGCCAGGGGACGTCGGCCAGAAACCCTCCGCTTAAAATCATGTCCAGAAACGCTCAGTTTTAGTTACGCCTGTACCGCGCGCAATTGGACATGAGCTCCAAAAATTTTAGGCCCAGGTGTGGATTTGAAGTTGGTGCTCACGACGCGGGAACACAGGATTTGGATTCCTGGAGCCGAAACCTTGGAGCACAAACAGAATCGTCCATAATTATATATAGAAGCTTGACGCGCAGTTGGATTAAAGTCGAGGACTGCCGGGCTTGGACGAAAGCAGAATATTAAGAAAATTAAAAAAAAGATGGTCTATTTTTTCAAAATACATCGAGAAACAAAATATTAAAAAAATAATATGAAAAATATTCTCAAAAAAATATATCTAAGAACTAAATTTGAAAAAGGAAGTATTTAAAAAACAAAATATTTTGAAGCTCAAGTAAACTGGTTCTGACCGGACCACGAGGCAGTGCAGCTCAAAACATGGAATTTGGCGAGAAAAGAAATTCAATTTTTTATGCGCCGATTTTGAGAGGAGCCTCCGCTGCACCGCAGCCTTCTGAGGCACCGTTCAGGTATTGTACCTGAGGTACCGTACTGGTACAGTATCGGTACTATGCAAATAATGTGTTGGTAAAATAATGATACAGTATTGATTTGTACCAATACTGTCTTTGTCCCCTGTTGACACCGTGCTAATACCGTACAGATACCGTACAGGTGCAGTATTGATACCGCGCTCATACCTTCTAATTTCGTATCAATACCGTACTGATACCGCAAGGGTTTCGTACTGATACCGCATTGATACCGTACCGATACCGCACTGATACCGTACCTATACCCCACTGATACCGTACCGATACCGCAAGGGTTCCGTATTGATACCGCACTGATACCGTACCGGTACAGGCTGGTACGGTGAGCGCCATCCCGTACTCTCGAGCTGCGGAGCGTACGTCAGTGCACATGGAGTGCGCTGTACGCTCTTTTAAAACGAGCTGCGTAGAACTATTGTGACAACTCCAGCAGAACTGGCAAATTATTTCGAGTGAGCCGAGTGAACTTATTTCACAAATACCAAAAGAAATCTGGTCAATAATTAAAACACATCGCCACTTCAATATATGAACATACCGGTACACTTAAACACTTCAACGACTTCAATTCTCTCTAATTTTATACAACACGATTAGACTTGAGTACACTCTCTAGTACTTGAACATACCTTAACCCTCCGGTGCATTGGAGTATTTCTACACACTTTAGAACTTCGACCCACTCTTAACACTGCGATACATTTTAATAATCCAATACACTCTAAAACCTTCGACACTCTCTTAACACTCAGATAAATTTTAATAATCCAATACACTCTAAACCTTGGACAATCTCTTAACACTCAGATACATTTTAATACATAATGCTTCAACGCACTTTAATATATATATATATACACAGAGTCAAGGTTAAAAGAACGCTCGAGTCTGCCAGAAATTATCATGAAAAGAAGACAGAACAAAGACGACCTGTTCAAGAGACACGTCACGAGACTGAGATGAGATTTCTAAACGTTTACTGTAGATAGAAACTTTTCCCGAAGTGGGATTGGCTACTGCAAGTCCTGTTGTGGGGACTGGAGATTGCAAGTCCTGTTGTGGGGACTGGAAATTGCAAGTCCTGTTCTTAGATTGAGGATTGCAAGTCCTGTTGTGAGATTGAAGATTGCAGGTCCTGTTGTGGGACTGGTGATTGCAAGTCCTGTTGTGAGATTGGAGATTGCAGGTCCTATTGTGGGACTGGTGATTGCAAGTCTTCTTGTAGGATTGGTGATCGCAAGAGGGGATGTGAAACTGTTCAATGCAAACCTGATAGGCGATTGTTACACCTAATAAATGATTGGTGATTGCAAGACTAATTGGTCCTATGTTGGCCCGACTGTTCACAACAAAGACTGATAAAGACCACAAGACGCTAACAAACCTAACGACTCCGTCTCCGTTCTCGAGAGGCAAAAATAACTCTCAGACTCCGACTAATTTCACAATTTACTGCGAGCAATATGCATAAAATGCGCATGAAGAGCGTCTAGAAACAACGCACGCTCGCAGACAAAGAACCGCGTTCCGTGTGACAGAGCTGCGACAGAGTTTTCTTGGGTCCGAGAAGTTCGGACTCGCCACGGCGGTCGCCTTGTTCTTCATACGAAAAAATTCTTATTCCATATCATTGTCATCATGTTTACGTAAACTCTCTTTCGATGTGACAAATTAGATAGGATCATTAGTTAGTTTAGAGATCCCGGTCACCACGATACGTGGTTCAAAACGAGCTGGGAGACGGGACCATTTAACAAGGTGTGTTCCCACACAGGATTCCCTGCGCATAAAACCGCATTGCGACAATTCATTTATGATACCCCGTTCACGATAACTCACATGTACGTAAGTATATATGTATGCATATATAGATACTTAAAGATATTTATACACACATATTTTGTGGGGACACGCTCAACATTTAGTAATTAAAAAGGAATCTTTATTATTCTACGTGTTTATAATTCACTCCCCACCTTATTTTGCCGTTAAATTAGGTATATAAAAAATAAAAGACCCTAGTTGCTGCCTCACATGCGGGTATCCTCCTCTCACTAGGACGAGCCGGTCATTGGGCTCCTGGTGCGGTCTCAGGCGGCAGTTTCCAGCGGAGAAACGGGTTAT
>VOMN01073424.1:0-19296 GCA_014899125.1 Orchestia grillus | reverse complement strand
AAAACATATATGTCAAAATTCGAGAATTTTCACCCAGACTCCCCCCCTTAAGAACACTCCTCTCGATTTTACCCGGTACGAACATTACAACGGTATTTCTTACAATGGAAGTTACATTGTCCTTTTCATCTGTCATCAAAAAGCTGGCACTAGCACTCACGAGGTCAAGTGTAATGATGTAAAACGCACAGAGAAAGTGCTGATTATGTGTACCAACTTCACTTGGTGTTCTTCATCGGCATCGTTCGTAGCTCTGTGATCGTTTGAAGAATTAAAAAATCGGAAAATCTTCGAAAAGCGTTGTTTTAACCATGTGTCGGATGGAAAATTGAAGGAAGGTTTGTAATGTATATTTTTACGCACTGTGAAGTAAAATCCTTCGAGTAATATTTTTTTACAAGTATATGTAAGGATTACTTCTGCGAAGCGTATATCTATTATTGAAGACTGTAAGTTCACGGATAAAATTCCTGTATAATGTACCTCTTCTACTTAAAATGTCAAATTCAGATTGACAGCAGTAATTTTACGACGCGTAATTTTACACGAAAAAGTACGATTTTTGAACGAAGAATAGCGTCTAGTATCGCACGAGTTAAGACAGCACTGACATTAACTTTTTGCATTAGTCACGACGATTCTTAGAACCATAGAGAGAAAATTCCGGTACGACGATACGCACGTATCTCACTCGCAATCTATGGCGAGACAAATTTCAAATCAGCGCCTGGTGATGAAAATCACGAATGTACTGAACATGTCTAGGTTATATTTGTAAATATGAGTCGCAAATGTGTCGATGAATCGTTTGTTAAACTGGAATTAAAACTGCTAAAGCCAAGAAGATTTGAATAATTTATTTACCTCAAGCAATTTTCATCTGGCTTGGTAATGCAACCAATATGAAATAAAATATAATGAATCAGATTCGGAAAAGACACAACTTCACTTGTATCAAATAACAGTTGCAGTTGCGAGAAACAAAATGTGACCAACCACATGCGTGAATATTTTTTATTCCAGCGTTTCTATAACAGTGTACCGCGGAATAACCAGGTCCTGCCGAAGGCCCATTAAGGTTATGCAAGAACAAGTGAGATAAGCTAACTCATTTTTTAATATTTTTAAATTTCATAAACGCAATATTACTAAACAAGAACAATATAATCATGGTAACTGCAATAAAGACATCACCATATCTAACATATTAAACGCAAGGGTTACTCAAAGGTAAGAAGATAGGGAAACGCCATTCCAGTCAATACCATAAGCTCGGTATCGAAGATTCTGCGGCTAGTCCACTCTCACTGCCATTGACCTTCGTTATATAA
Source organism: Orchestia grillus (assembly GCA_014899125.1). Classification (NCBI taxonomy): domain Eukaryota; kingdom Metazoa; phylum Arthropoda; class Malacostraca; order Amphipoda; family Talitridae; genus Orchestia; species Orchestia grillus. Next base: position 17,965 of record VOMN01073424.1, on the reverse strand, counting down.
GGGAGACCGCAGCCTACTAGCACTCCCAGCCCTAGTGTTTGTACAACCGAGTTTTGAAAAACAAGACTCATCCAATGGTAAGAGAGTGACGTATGATTTTTTACTATCGTCTTAACCTTAATATACTTCACAAGGCCTAAGTCCAAGTTCAGCGCATGAACTTGATTTGCTGGTAACGTAGCCTCGTAGGTTGGGTATACAGTGGGAAGACGGAAGTAATTGAACTGATGAGATTTCATTCCTTATGAAACATCTAGCAAGACAATATTCGTAGGACTCAAGCAGAATATAGATTTTATTATGTACGGTGAAAATATAAAAAATTTTCATTACGAGTATCAGTATATAGTATGTGGTATATGGTATCATATTGCCAACAAAACATATGTAAATGCGCAAGGCAAAAGTATTCAACAAAAACAGTCGCCAATGTTTAATATTTGATTGGGAAACCTTTGTTGGCAATCAGGGCTCGGAGACGGTCTTCATATAATGAAATTAAGCGTTCACAAGATTGTGGTGGTATATGAGCCTATTCTTCAAAGCACATTCTCCTCAATTCTTCAAGATTTCTCAGACTCATCTGTTGAACATTCTTCTTTAGGGTTCCCCGAACATGTTCGATAAGATTGAGATACGGGATTGGCCTTGCCACGAAATTAATTTTGTTCTTCATAAGCCATTGGGCTGTTAATTTTACCATTTGTTTAGGGTCGTTCTCATGCTGAAAAGTCTATTTGGGTTTTTGGAATGAACGATTAAAACTCGGAATGAGATTATTTTGACGGTACATGGCCCCACCCATCTTCCCGTCGACACGAAGTGCACCAGTGCCATGTGCTGTGACACCACCTCGAACCATTATGCTGCCATCCTTGTGCCTCACAGTTGTGATGGTATTATGCTTCTCAAAGGCTGTTCCTTGTGTCCCCCACGCATGACAAGCAGAGTTGCAACTAAAAATTCAACTTTGGTTTCATTAGCATACCAAATAAGTCTTCCATAATGCATTTACAGAATCTCTAAGTGCTTTTTGACAAAGCTTAGATGACTGGCAAAGTGACTCCAGCAGGGGAGTTTTCCGGGCTGTGAAGTATTGGGTTTCATTGCTGGGAAGTTATTTACTGAAGGTTCTTTTCCTCACTTCTGCTCCGGAGGCTTAAAGATCAGTTTTAACTCTTTGCAAGTTATTATGGGTTGATTTTTAATATTCCTCATGAAAAGTCGACATGACTGAAGATCAATCTTCCTTGGAGCATCTCATCTATGTAAGTTAACGGATGTGCCATATCCTTAAACTTAAGAATAATTTAACCAACGGTAGATGATGGCATATTAATCTGCGTAAAAATCTTTCTGTTCGATATTTTTTGAGAATGGGCTTAATTATTCACTTCTGGAGAAATTCTAAAACTTTTTTGACCTTTGGGATGACGTTCATTCGTTGAGTGTATGTTACGACGAGTTGGCGATGACTAACAGTCTAATTCCATGCCTAATTAAGATTTTTCTTGAACTATCTTGCATTTTCTACAAGTGATTCAGAAACGATTGACCGAAAAAATACCATAATTATTGAACAATAATTTTTCACGGAAATGGCTGAATACTTTTATCAGCTTGAAGACCTTTTTTTCCTCTACTTCACAGCAGGGCTATCCTTGAGATTATCCCCTAAATCTCATATTTCATGATTAAATCATGACGAATTATAGCAAACTTGAAAAAGTGCATTAATTTTTAAATTTAATGTTAATATCGCAAAATCCAGCAAGAGATTAAAGCTGATTTAGTGGTTGACTAATTAAAATATACGATGTGTTCCTTATGCCCATGAATCTAATGTCATTACGTAGCTGCAAATGTTAATTGTCGGTAATTTTGAGAAGTTTATCACAGGCATTAACTTAGTTTAAAAGTTATAGATAATGTTGTCCGAAAAAATTATACGTTTAATATATGGTACGGCTTTGTTACATAAAAGCCCAAACATCACAACATAAACAACTCCTGACTCCGATGAGCAAACATTTTTTCGCCTATAAAAGCCTCTTTTGTATGAAACCGTTCGTGGTTGTGAACGCAGCGAAAAAAACCGGTTCTGCTCATTTGTAACAGTATGCATGAACAGACTTCCAGCCGTGCATTCAAAATTGAAACGAATTTAATTTTATTAAGAGTCATAATTATACCGGTCAATAAACGAAAAATGTACCGATTCATGCTCACAACGGAAAGCATTGGAGTCAAACATCCTGCCATTTGTTTCCGGGTTGAAGCACGTCGGCATCACCGCCGAGTTTATTTATTTGCATCTAATTTGTAAAGTCAATGCCTTCACAGAATGGCTAGCCTACATCCCACCTTGCGTTGTGTCTGTTTTTATAACGATAACTTCCGGCAGTTACTTATTTAGCAGACGATTTCGCAAGAAGTGTTATTTACCATTGCCGGTTGAGCAGTTTTGGGGTCATTTGAGGAGTCGCTAACTGTCCGGACCTAACATGGAAGCAGGAAGCTACCTAGCTCGTCCTTCGCTCGGTTCGAATCCCACCGTAGGCGTGCGCCGTTGTCTCTTCCTTCTTAGGGTCAAGAGGCAGAATAAGTTCTGCAGAATGATCGAGTCCTGCTCTTCGCTCGGAGGGTAAAGAAGTATTGTGAAAAACTACTAGTATTGTGAAAAAATTACTCGGTTGTTATTTTACACGGTTTTCTAAATATTAATGAATTGAAATTGAACGACTAAAAGTCATTTCACGATAGAGAAAGCAGCTGTTAATAAATGAAAGCCATTCACAGTGACAAAAATGTACAACTGGTAAAAGGTGCATGAAATTTTCGACTGAACACGCATACAAAATAAGAATTTAATACATAAAGCATGAAAATTACTCTGATGGTCTATTTGTCCAGTGAAAGCACAGTTTACATCATTCAGATAAAGCTTTAACATAAACTCCAGTCGAATATTTACAATCCCTCCTTCAAGCAGGTCATTATAAATATAGTTTGAAGCATTACACTAACATTATTGCCGTACTCATGTTAAACGTCACTACTCTAATCTCAGGTCAAGCACTTAAGCAAGTCAGTCACTACGTTGGTGGCCATCACAATATTCAGCGTACAGTAACGTCTTATATGTTATGACACTGTGTTCACAGGAATGCACGTTCTGTTGCGTACAAATTAGTACGAAAGGAAAACAACATTTTGTTACCAGGGAAGTGGGGAATAAGTAGCAATACTTTCTCTACCAGACAAAAACTCGATTTCGAGCGTTTGGCCAGGAAGTCTCTGCGCAGTGTGGGAAATATCAAATCATGAGCGACTTCAAGCGCACACGTGCAAAACTAACTCAGTCGTTTTAATTGACCCGCTTTTATAAATGGTCGACGCTCATGAATAATTAACTTCAGTATTTAAGAGTCAATTAGAAATCGTCTTCTTCATATTATTCTATTTCTTGATGAGTAGTTGTTAGAATAAATTTCGATGCCTATTTTTCTTTAGGTTTCGTGCTCGGATTGTCAGTCTATAGAGTAGAGAGAAAGCTTTTGGCTTTATTTGGATCATGAGAGTCTCAGCCACTAACAACTTTGAAATATCTAGAGGAGTTGATGGAATCTCATATAATTATTAAATTTCAACTGTTCCTTACCGTTGCTTTTAAGAAACTATTGAAGACATACAATTATGATAGAAATAGTATTTTAAAACTAATGCATGTGTACTGTTTCCTTTTTCACTTGAAAGTGTACGTGCAAAGATACATTTTTACGCTGAGATCAGGCGCAATGCACGGTAATTGCTGCCGTTAGCTCTCCTCTGCATTGGGAGATGAGATTTAACAGACAGCGAGGTCGAGTCCAGTTTCAAGGTGACTTTTATATGGCTGCAAGTGCACTTCCCTACGTCAGCCACTTGCAGTCCTGACACTCAAGTGATAGAAGGTTTCAGTGCGGCCATCGCGCGATCGAGGCTGGGAGCGGTAAGTTCTTTCATTTTTCGGGTACTTGAACATCGTTCCCTGATCTGGGGTATTTTTATAAATCGTTGATAAGTCCATAATGTAATTGTTCCATGAAAATTAGTTTACTGAGTTTGTGAAGGTACGCCCAGGAGAAATATTGAGCGTACATATTTAACTCAATACGAGACAGGACGAGTCGTGAGAAAAATGTGCTATTAACGTAAGAATTGCTTATGTATTTATTTCCTATATTTATTTCTGGCCGCTCTTTACGATAGATCACTCTAGGTTTTCGTGTGAGGGTCGTGATTATTTGTATGTCATCAAGGCAACAGCTTATTTTTCTGCATATTCGCAGGAAAATTATAGGCATTTTTGGAATAAAGTTCAACTGATAAAGACTTTAAAAAATGAATTGGTAAAACCTTTCAGTTTAAGTATTAAACAAAATGAAAAATGCTCAAATGTTTGTGGAACGGTACGAAAAAAATAAAAACATCAGCTGAAAAATAAACTAAATCTGTGTGTGACTGGACTGAACCATGCTATGGATCTTCAGACCAAACTACCGCTGAAATCCCTCTGCTGCTGTACTGGAAGCGATTTTCTGCTCTGTGAACTTGGCTAGCGAGCTAAATGCAGCCCCTACTTTTAATTCATCCAGAACTGATCAGCTTGGTTGTGAGTGTTGCCTGACAAGCTCAGGCATCTTGGGTTCTTGGGAACCATGCGCTTGGGTTTTCCCAAATTGGTTGGTTCGCCGCTTCATTATTGAAAAAGCTTGTGAAAATCTTCTAATAGAAATATTTACTCCGCCAATCGCACCTCGTTGGTAAAGTGTTTGTTTTTATCCCCTTCAAATTTTTTGGTTGATTAATGTGACTGATATTCTACTGCAGGAAGAATGTGTCCCTGTTGAACAGCATAATTATTGTGGAAGAATGTATGACGACCCGTAATAGATAACCGAAGTCAAACAAAATTGACGAAAAAAATTAATGAGGCACACACTGTTATTAACCACAGATTGCAATTACCCATTCTATAACCACAACGAATTAAGAAAATATGTAAAATTGATTATACGGGCTCGTGACATCAAACTTAGTAACTTTAACTTTTTGAAGGCTTAATTAAAACCTTATTTGAAATTAGTGCCAGTGACCAGAGATTCCAAGCACTATAGTATTCCAGCAAGAGTTTTTGTTTACTCTTGGGCAAATAAATTTTTTCTTTCAGACATGAGCTGCGGCGTTGAACTGGGCACGTCCCATCAAATCATCAAGGTCTCAGTCTCCTTGTGGGCTTTGTTGTGTTGATTTCCAGAAGTGGACCAAGGAGAAGTTTGGATCCTCCATGGCCAGCCTAATTTTGAGTTGTGGATTTAGTTGTTTACCTTGGCCTGGCCTCAGACACTTACGAAAGAATGACTGACAGTATTTAGGCCCCCATGCAGTGTCGACACACAAATGACATAGGGACTTTAAAAATTGGCTGAACATGGCGAATTCATGAATGAATGTGGAATTCAAGTTTTTTATTAATAGTATTGATAAATACATAGCAATGTCGAATTCTTAAAGAAAGGGTGAATGGTGACACGTACAGGGCGTGAAAGTTGTATTGGGACCAATACAATTAAATATTAAAGCCTGACGTAAGTGGATGAATGAAATATGATACAGAAATCTACTGAGTAAAATTTATTAGTTTATCGATTTACAATCAATGCAACCTATAGTGAACCCTCAGCATCATACCAAAAAGCAAAAGCAACAGGTATTCACTGCATGGTTCCGCTAAAGCGTTCGAAATCCATACTAGATCGAACAGACTTGTGAGGATCATCATTAGACGCTTTCTCAAGGTCGTCCCACAGTCAATCATTCAAATCAGGTTAGCTGGAAAGCCGAACGCCTTTAGGCACAAACAGTTGAAAACTTTCGCTGAGATCCTGGCCAGTTTTGACCCTATGAGCGGGTGCTGAGTCTTGAACGAACATAACTTGCTTTGGATCGTTTTTTTTTCTTACTCTGGCATCCCCATAATCTTTGCATGCATAGCAATGTATAAAATGAGGTGGCCTGATTTTACTACAGTTTGCTGCACGTGCAGCAGATGATCAGATTGCTTGGTCAGATTTTACTGACGGGTCCAAAGCAATTGCCCTCGAGTTGCTTGATTTGGGGTCACCTCAGCTACCAATTTTTTCCGTCAGCCAAGACTTCCGTGCTTCCGACTGCCATACATTAATTGCGATGGCTTAAAGAAAATAAGGTTCTTCCCGTCCTAATTTTTGAACGTCGAGTTGGGATATTTCGACGTCTTCTGCAGTAGAATTTAATTTTGAGGTCAAATCTGGTCACAGATACTACTACGTAAATAGGAAAATTAATATTTAAATAGTCTCAATCTACCGTTTACACCCTGCATATTCTGAAGAATTCTTTTTTAAATAATTTTTTGACGAAAATCAACAATAAAAAGAAAGAAAACGAATTGTATTAAATAAAATAATGTACGTAGGTTAATGGGGTACATGTACAGTGCACCTCATCTCTGAAAGATGAAGGTTTATACGCAAACAAGATGTATGAGTACGATTATTGCGACTCTTTTTGCCCTTCGCTCTGAGGAGTCGAATGTCCAGTTTTTTTAGGTAAATATTTACACTTCGTGTGACTTTGCTTGGCGATTTCAGTTGTGCCCTTCATTGTGGGTGCAGACTGAATGTTTATTGTCAGTTGTACGTACTCTTAACAGAGAAAAGTAGGCTGCTAATGGATTAAGACATCGCAGATCTACATTTAATAATGAATGAACTTGCTGAACAACTGTTAAAGTGATTAGTTTTTTTCCAGAGTCTAGGGTCTAGGCAATAACTCGGGCCTAATATTTTTGCAAGACATTGTACAACAAGATTTAGCATTGAATGAAAGATGACAAATTATTGCTATTGTGGAGAATTTAGGGCACTAGCATAATGTCTGAGTGGCAACAAATTTGAATATATCTCTCAGACGATCGTGAGGTCTTAAAGTCTGACATTGACGATGGTGTTCTACGACGATGTAATTGGGATATTTTCTATCTGATATTGAATTTTAGCTTTATTAACGATCTTGGCTACATTGTTAGGCGACTTATATTTTATGCAGCTCCTTTAGTAGGAGCTCTACGACGTCCTCTAAATCAAAAATTATTTCTCATCGATCAATAGTTCAGTTACTAAAACCTTACCCAAAGAGCTTGAGGCTTGAATGAAACATTACGATACGTGTAACGAAGCACTTATTACGTCACGCAAAGGAACTATGAAATATGGGTAATTTGAGGGAAAACTTAATGAATCTATTGAAATACACAAGGATTGAAATGAGGGGATCGTTGTGTACGAACAAGTCACGTCTAGTCGAAACCGTTGACAAAAATACCTGTAGTTTTAAGAATTGGTTATTTAAAAACAGGGCTTCAATATCAGTGGGAATTTGGACTGTCAGCCGAAATTTAGACTGAGTAGTCAAACATTGTTCCTCAAAGTGAAACGCATGTTTTCAGCTTTAAACTACGAAGCATAGCAGGCGTGACTAACAACAAATTAAACCTTACATAGAGAGTACTGAAAAGAATCATTGTTTGACAACTGTTGTGTCGAATCACCACTACTCACTTTCACTTCTTCCTTTTTATGTTCATTTTTTACAGAATTTACTCAAATCCCTAAGGCGTTTCAGGTTAAGACTTTAAAACTAGGTTTTGCCTCAAATATATTTACATTTTGCACTTACAGTGTTACCGATAGTATTCATTGTCTCGATACTTTCCCATAATCTTTTAGAGGTTGTAAAGGTGGAGGAGCTCTTCAGCATGTCGGCATTGAGGAGCGTGGTGTTGTGCGGCCTGCTGTGGGTGCTGCTGGTGCCCCCGTCTCTGGGTGGTGAGTGCGCGGGTGTAGCGAGGCTGTGGGGGACTGGACGCTGGGGGCTGCCAATAACAGTGCCTGGGCGCTGGGGGCTGCCAATAACTGTGCCTGTGCCTGGGCGCTAGGGGCTGCCAATAACTGTGCCTGTGCCTGGGCATTGGGGGCTGCCAATAACTGTGGCTGTAACTCGGTGCCGGGGGCTGCCTATAACTGTGGCACTGAGTGGGCAATGAGAGCTGCCACTTATTCTGGTAATCAATTCAGTAATTAATCATTTTGTGAATATTCACGAGAACTGAATGTGAATGTGTTTTTTTGAGCGGAAACGACGCTCCATGTCAGGTGACTTGGGCTGCTCAATGAGATCGAAATAAGATCTAAAGGATTACCTATTCACATGCTGTCTTTAGCTCAAAAACTCAAGTCCTTTTCTTAACACTCGGCTTATTTTATTTTGTTTTTGTATTCTCTTGCTAATTCAGCCAGGTATCGATTTGGCGGCTGAACCTGGCTCATGTGCCCCCGTGGGTGCCTGCCTCTTGGGCTGTGATGTTAATTTCGATACTTCCAAATCGTAGTGACTAGTCTTCATATCACTCCCTAAAATGAAAATTGGGGAACCAGATGTGAAAAATAAGTTTATTCGGTCAAATTTATTCCAAAAACTCAATGCAAAATATGAAAATCTGATGAATACAAGGCTCTGACAGGCTTTCCCAACCCTCAAGAACCTTGAGATAAAATACACAGTCTCCAATATTGCTCAAGTTACCAATTTCACTGCCAGCAGTCTGTTTTATTTTCATACCGGTTTCTTCCAATACACAATGTATCCCACTCTCATTCCTCTTTCTAGCGCCTTGAACAGAATTTGTTAGGGATCCTCGATCAAAACGCTGCCTGCTCGCAATTCGACTGAAAGTCTGTCTAATGGTTACCCGATTCGATAGGTAGCAGCCTGCTGGCGAGTCGAGACTGCACCAAGTTTGTACCTTAGCTGTACTGGTGGCTTATACTCTTGTACGCCGAGATTTGAGCTGGTCTGAGATTATGCTCCTTCCACGTAGCAGATTACTGGCTGCTATTTCGTACACATATTGTCACGACACAACTCCAAGATGGTTTCATCAGTTATTCTTTTAAGGATTTCTTATTTCTCATCGTTTAAAATAGCCGTGATCATGGTGATCACCTTCCAATATGGGAAAGAAACTTGGAAAGGATTGAGCTTAAAGTTGTGTATCTTGTACTTTTTTAAGAGCATTTCTCTTTAGTGAATTTGCAGTGAAAGGATGTTTTCAGGATAGAAGATGGGCTTTCGAAGTCGATGTCTTTTGCGGCCGCACCGTTGTCAGCTTCCTTCAGTTAGCAAACCTTCAAAAACAAAGCAGCAGTGCGACAGGTGCATGTAAAACGAAAGTGAAATCTAATCGGTTGATTCCACTTTGTTACGACACAACGTCAATACAAAATTTAACTCTATCTTACAATGTTTTCATTCTTTTGAAAACTTTTTTCATCAATTGATTTAATGACAGGATTGGCTAACTTTTTCGCCTCGTATTCCGGGTTTAAGTCAAGTTCTGCATATTTGTTTTGGGAGGAAGCATTGCTCATCTGTGTTACTGCTGTGACTTTCCTGTGTCTACGGATGTTTTTTCACGTATTATAAATATTGCTATCGTGTGTTGCAGGCCCTCAACACAGCTTGAAGAGATCACAGGGCGACATGCAGCAAGCTTCCTTCAGCAACCTGGTCAACGAAATGCGTCCCTTCACCAACGAGTCCAGCGGCAGCCTCGTGAGCCACGTGACGACGGTGAGTCCAGCGGTAGCCTCGTGAGCCACGTGACGACGGTGAGTCCAGCGGCAGCCTCGTGAGCCACGTGACGACGGTGAGTCCAGCGGCCTCTGGTGCTCGTGGGAGGCTTAGACCGCTGATGTAGCCTAGAGCTTTGGGCATCGTGGCGCATGCTGCTGGTTACACGACTACATATGACTACGTACAATGTTAGTCGTGTGGTGGAATACGCTGCAAGACACGAGGGGATATACACTGGTAGTCACATGACTGCATGCACTGCTAGTCACATGGTGGTATACCCTGCTACTCATTTTATGATGCTAGCTCCTTTTTACTTGATGGTAAAATCACTTAATGAAGCGCATAATTGGCAAATGGATGGTGCGTATAGACAATCATTTGATTGAATGTAAGGTTTATAGGATGTATAGGGTGTATAGGGTGCATAGGATGTACAGAGTTTATAGGATGTATAGGGTGTATAGGGTGTATAGGATGTATAGAGTTTATAGGGTGTATAGGGTGTATAGCTGCATTTTTCGTGGAGTATTTAAAATAGTTCTGTTACAGAGCGTAATGCGCGCTGCCTGTTGAGGTCAACATTTAGCTTTCTACTCACAAAATGAACGCGTAGAGCTGCTGGATAGTCTTGTGACGACCCATTTGTTAGTTTTAAGGTTTTAGATTTAGGCATAGGTAGTTCATATTTTGCGCGTTTATTGAATGAACGTCCATTAGATAATGTGCTAAGTTGCTCACACAGTTTAAATTTTGCTCAAGATAACGTTGTTTCTCTGTTTTAAATTTGAAATCTTTTCTTGGCGATTTTTTCCTTTGCTAACATTCCTCATGCGCTTTCCGTTTGGGTGAAATTTATGAGGCTACATTAGTCAAATTATGATACCCAGTAGGTGTGACGAGTTTACCAGGCTTACTAGAGTCCTCCCTTGCCATGCACACTTGCATAATCGTGAATTTTTTTCGTACCTGCAGGCCATGGGGATTTTCAGAGGCGCTGGTCTCCGTCCCCCGGACTTGAGGAACAGGTTCCTCTTTCCAGGCGCCACACCGGCCTGCCTGGCCTGCCAAGTCCTGGCCAACGTCCTCTTCCTGTACATCAGGGCCTCCTCGGACACGCAACGAGGCTTTGACAGCCTCATCACCATCTGCCGGCTGCTTGTGTCCAACCAAAGCCAGCTGTGTCACGGCATCATCAGCAGGGAGAGGGTAGACAGCTTCTAATTCGTGCGAATGAGTGTGTTGGAACTCAAATGATTGTGTGTTGGAACTCAAATGATTGTGTGTTGGAACTCAAGTGATTGTGTGTTGGAATTCAAATGATTGTGTGTTGGAACTCAAATAATTGTGTTTTGCAACTCGTGCGGGCTCACAAGTAGCTTTTATTTAAAATGATTCTTCATATAACTTAAAAAAATCTGTGTCAGTAATTTTTAACCGACCTAGCGCTAGTGATAATGAATTATTGAAATTGTTTGAATTACGCTGGTGTATCTTTCCTTGAATGAAGCACATGTTTTGAACATCTTCGTGTAAACAATAATCCGTTCCACAGGGGACTATAAAATGGGAAATACATCGTATGTTACATCATAATGTGTTATTTGACTAAAGATGTTAGAAATAATCATGGCAGTCCGACAAATAATAATAAGCAGGGAGTACATCCGTAAAACGTGTTCGAATTAATAAAAGTTCTTTATGTCACAGTGGCCACTGTGTATTCTACCTCATTTTCTGACACGAACTTATCCTTTGCCGTGCCGCAGCCTGTGCTGGAGTTTGTCATCCGACGCAGCCACGCCTCTCCAGCTCAGCTGTGTCAACTGCTCTTCAGTTCCATGTCCGTTGCCAGCAGCCTGCACTGCGGCCTCCAGTTCCAGGGGGACGACTGGACCGTCGTCATCCCTCCCCCCGCACCTCCCCTAACTGCGCAGCAACTAGCAGTAAACAAAGTAATTTCGAGAAAAATGCAGAATGCAGTTTACAGAGTCAGCATAATCAGTATTCAACTCATTGATTGTTGGGATAGACAATGATGAGGTTTCTTTTCTTTGGAATAAATTTGCTAGTGAAGTGGAAAATGTTCTCTACTGAGAAAACAGTCTAACTTTCTACATGGGAAGGTTTATTAAGGTATCCCATAGCTTTATGAAAGAAGGGAATATGCCTTCTCCTAGGATCGATTCGAAAGGAAAGGAATTTAGGGAGAAGAAAAGTTGAATTACCTCCTACAAGCATGTAGGGGAAATGAAAAATAAACCCTTTCATTCTGGAAGAGAGGGCTTTGGACCAAACGTGAAGAGGAAATTTAGGTAAGAAGGGTGAGACCTGAAGCGTGATGGTGTTTTGAGGCAAATTAAGGCGCTGTTTTAACTTTGGGTAAAGCAAAATACTGTCATGGGTAAGGATAAACTTTTCAATGGCAAAGATAAAATTCTTTCCATGTCTGTGGGACTATGGAATAAGTATGTTATTGTTATTAGGAAAATGGTGAACAGAAAATTTCTTGTTCGAAGGGAAACTTAATTCAATCTTTTTCTTTAATCACCAGTCAGGGGAAATTTTGGAGAGTAAATACTGGGATTTAGCCCCATTTAAACTTATTACATTATTGGTGCGTAAAATGGTGTAAACATAGAGGAACAGCCTCAATGAGCGCTCACTGCACTTCTTTTATCTAAGTAAAACTCCGGAACATTCTACTGCAAAGCTTTTTCCGTTACTACCAGAGCTACTAAATTTGCCCGCCTGATCATCTTTCCTCTGAAAAAGTATAAATTCACCTTGCGGGTAGCGTACACGGTCTTTTGACCTCTTGGGTTCCCAGGTCCCAGCCAGCGGTGTTGCGGCCACCATGCTACCAGGCTCTCGAGGTCGAGCAAAGCGCCTTGGCCAGCAGAGCGACTTCAACGGGGGACGGCCTTACCTGAAGATGCTCCACCTGACTGACCTGCACTACAGCCCTGACTACAGGGCGGGCTCCAACGCCGAGTGTGCGGCGACTGTATGTTGTCAGAAGGACAGTGGTGAGGGAGGGTGGAGTGGAGGGTGTCAGTATTTTGCCAAAAAATTTAGTTGCATACAAAGTACATTTTTGATTCGTCTTTGAGCATCGGCGGAGTTTTTATTTGACATTTTCCGGAGGTAGGAAGCCCACCCAACCCTGCGGCGGCGGCCGGCAAGTGGGGGGACTACCGCCCCTGCGACAGCCCAGAGCGCTTGGTGCGTCACTTGCTCGACCACCTGCGGAGCAACCACCCTGTGAGTGAAGGTTTTACTATCTCATGCATGACTAAATCTTTTCCTTTCGTGTACTGAAGAAATTCAGTTAGGCCAAGTTAGCTAATTTTCTTTGCCGACGGACTTTTTAACTGAAAATCGAGTTTTTGGGACACCTTCTCGCGTGGTTTCCGCAACAAGAGCAGCTCCCATTACTTTCCTGTTGATGTCATGGGAACAGATATATAACAGGTGTTCGGCAACATCCTATGAGATTGTGAGTACGTCTCAAATAAAAAGAATCTTGTTTTTACTAAAAGCAACGAATTTATCCCTTGCAGCAGTTTGCTCGCTATACAGCGTTGCCAGATATATATCTTTAAATTATCAAGATATGTTTTTTCAGTAGATTGAAATCAATTACTTTTGAGAGTAATATCTTCTTCAAAGAGCATTCCTCTCAAATTGGGTTCTCTTATTAAATCTACTGTTCAAATTCGATTAAAATCAAGTTAACTATGAATTTTAAATTTCATCCACCTCAAGTTAGGTAGCCTGATCGTAAGTTCAATCAACTCCATTGAAGATAAATTCATATTAGATTTACACCTGAGTTGTCTACTTCTTACCCCTAAACATATTCCGTTTTAAGGGAGTGTTGAATCTTCTCTCGTTGTGTGAGGTGTCTAATAACGAAAGTCCTGAAGCTTCGATCAAAGCTCGACTGCTAAATTAAACTTCGTTCGTGTCTTAAGCCGGGCATAGAAAAATTACGAATCCAACAAAAACCAATTTTGTTTCAAATATGAATCCAAAAACCTGTTGAAAAATTCGTTACAAGGGCTTTTTTCACTCGACGTTGGCTTCCAAATCCTAACGTGCCCAAACTGCAATGATTGGGCGTACTCTGGTCTGTGTGTGAAGAGGGCGGCAAGGACTCGGATGGAATCGCCCTTTCGTTATTCAGAATGAGATACAATACGTATAGCGGGGGTTGGTATGATCTAGTTGAAGGTGACGTTTCGTGTCTAACTGTAAATGGACGAAAATTTAATCATCATCCTAATGGAATCGAGCCAAGTGTCGTATGATCATCAAGGGATTTCAGCACAAATTTGATTTGTTTATTTTATCCCCGTGCAGGACATAGACTACGTCGTGTACACGGGTGACAGCGTGTCCCACGATCTCTGGAAGCTGAGCAGGGAGAAAAATAGCTTCATCATCAACAGAGTGAGCGAGTTCTTCTCAGAGTACTTCCCCAACACCCCCATTTACGGCGCTGTGGGCAACCACGAGTCCTTCCCACGAGACAGGTACCTCATAACACCTACAGGTACAAGTATATGTATGAGATCGAGTCAATTATCGTACTCGCATAATTATCCGGTGCAAATATCTACATTATTAATTGCTTCACAGTAAGATAAGGTTGCTGTTTGAAACGAATAATTTGAATAGATTTCAGTGCCCGGACAAAGTTGAGACCGCACTCAGTACCACTGCTTTTCAGGTAGACCTCGCATCTTGTGACGGTTGGAAAGGCATTTTAGCGGTGATGGCTATAGCATCTCGTGCAGTTGCGCCGGCATTTTTTGTTGTTTTGTGCTTTTAGTGCTACATAAAAATTATCACTCTCCGAAAACGTATTACATTTGTAATTTGATGATGCCAATGCGATGACGTTGTTGGATAACTTGGGTTTTGCCGATAATGTCTGGTCAGTTCCACGACAGCAGCTGCCGTAAAGAGGGACGTTGCGTTTGATCCTTAGCGTTTGAATGCACCACCGAAAAAGCTAATTGTAAATTTTGCTTCGGCAGCTTCCCCCCTCCGGAGGACCCAGAAGTGGAGAGGAAATTCAGCAACGTATGGCTGTACAATTTGGCGGCCGACAACTGGGAGCGTCACCTGCCCAACGTGAACATTTCCAGGGAGGCTGATAATTTCCCTCAACACCAACTTCTGCTACAAGCTCAACTGGTACGTTTTACCGTGTCGTTCAGAGGAAGAGTTAAATGCGACCTTTTTCTGGGCTATACTAGCATAACAGAAGTCTGTGCTACTGTCACGTGAGAGTCGAGGTATGTTTACGAGTAAGGACAACGCGACAGTTAGTGCTCTCAGAGTTGGAGTGCTCTCGTATTTGTAGCAACAGCTCGTTTATTTTGGTTGCTGATCTGTTGATCTCTCAGCGTCTTACATTAACCAGTGTTATTAAATGACAATTTTGAAGTCGGGAACTCAATGAATTCATATTGTATCCTCGAGTCTAAATATTCCACGTCGTTCATTTTCAACTATCAGTTGTACTAACCATCAAAATTATCTCACGCCGAATGCTGAATCCTCGATTTGAAATATTATATACCCTGATCAGATGTTATTTGCGTCAATTGACTCTTTCTATGACGATCATAAAAACTGTTATGTTCCCAAAAGAAAGAGAAAGAAAGAATCAAATGTTCCCAAAATAAAGAGAAAGAAAGAATCAAGTATCACGGAGTTTTCTTAGCGGTCTGTTCATTGCCCTCACGTTTGACACCCTGGTTTTAATTTGATTAAACGCAGTGGTCATCAATGACTTTTAATTGCGTTGTTTTGTGCCGTACATTTCCCAGGTGGGTGCTGTATAAAAACAAGGACCCCGGCAACGTGCTCCGCTGGGTGGTGCGTGTCGTGACCAGGTCTGATCGAGTGCATTGCCTACTGAGGGATTAGTGATGAACATTCGTGTTGCTTTTCGTATATTCCAGTCCCGTCGTGGTAAAAGAAGTCAATACATAGGTTGCAAGAAACGGTTTGAAATGAATTTGAGTTCGGCTGAAATAGCATATCTTCAGTGCTGGACAAAATAAGAGGAGAGATTTCTCTTGAACACGGAGGAGTACAGTTGCTTAGTCTGAAAATAGGGGCTGCCGTATTAGGTGTGTTTAGAAAACATTCCCATACGTAGGGACATGAAATATTTTTGAGTTGAGGAATACACAATTTTCTGTTCCACATACTTTTGGTTGTAAAAAATTGTCGCACTCATTCTCCAAAAATTGTTTTTAAGCGTTTAAAATGTTAATGCTTCTAGACACTACAACATTATTGTTTGAATTCGTCAAATTCTTAGATTTTCGAAGACAATTCGAGGCCAGTTCTACGGACACAGCCACCTGACGGAAACATTAATCAATTACGACGTGGACAACCCGAACCACCCTATTGGGGTTCAGTACCTCACCCCCAGCAACACCCCTTACCACCGCCTCAACCCTTCGTATACACTCTTCTACATCGATGGAAATCACCCCGAATCCACTCGAGTAAGTTCTAAGAAAATTCTATCCACTTATAACGCTAAATTGTTGCCATTTCGTTATTGAAAATCTGGCAGAATTTGTTATTGTGCCTGTTTAAATATTGAATTAAAAATTGTGTATTAAAGGTTTCGTTGAGTCTCCCAGACTTCAATCATTTTTTGAGGTATCTATCAAAATGTCTTCGACGCTGGTGTTTTATTCCCGGTTGTTTTTAATTTCTAATGAAGTTACGCTGGCCTCAGTGAAATCATTCTGTGATGTTGAAAGCCTTGATATCAAATTTTACCTGCGAACGAACGATAGAAATATGGTGATGTCTGCACAGGCAGTCCTTGACAGAGAGACCTTCTTCATGAACCTGACGGCGGCGAATAGTCACGACGACGTGCGTTGGCTGCGGCTGTACAGCGCCAAGAAGGACCTCAACCTCGACTCCCTGGAAGCCCCAGACTGGGAACGCTTCGTGCGCAGGATGGACAAAGACCCAGAACTGACGAGGAAATTTCATCAGTGAGTTAGAGCGTAGATTCGATTGTTTGAAATTGTGGAGTGAGGGCTCGAAGAATTAGTCAGGGACGCATGGACTTGATTCCCTATTTCAACTGCTCTGCTTTATTTGCTTGATTTGAGACGATGCAAGGTTTGTAAGAGGAGGAACATGCTCGTTTATTGGTTGTACGAGTCATTCTTTGAGTGGAACCAACAGTAATCTTATGATATAATTCATTTGTAAGGGCGCGCTGAGTGTATCTAAGTATTGTGATACTGTTTGAGGGTAGGTCTCAAATGAAAGCTTGTGATATTCGCAAAATCGTGACCATATATCAGGTGTATCCTTGTGATATAGGTATACGCACGTTAGTCCTGGCGAGAAGTGCTGGCAAGCGATGTCCTGGTTTTGTATGTACGGATGCCAAGTGATGTCCAACTTTCAGTTTGGACTGAAGCCATGTGATGTCCTACTCTGAGTTTAGATAGATGCCGAGTAGTTTCCTAATTTTTGTGGAGGGATAACAAATGCGAATGATCCATATTTCAATATATATGAGGACAGGCATAAGCAGTTTAAGATGACGTGTTTACTTGCAGTATTTTTTTACATATGTGTGAATGCGTCCTAAGCGCAGAGAATGGAATCAAATTCCTTTGTTTGGTCTGGTAAAATTGATTCATTCTTGTGAAACCCGTAAATTGTGTAAGGTTTTTAGCTTTTGATGAGAATTTTCTGCAACATTTTTCTCTTTGTTTAGACACGAACGTGATGCAGGTAGTCATACTCTGACATTGATGCCTTCAGGTACCAAGTGACGGCCAGCGACGCGTTAAAGGAGGACTGCGACCGGGAGTGCAGGAAAATGATCGTCTGCTCCATGGTGGACGGGGACAGACTGTTACCGAGGAAATGCAGAGACAATTAAATCCAAATAATTTCTTCAATTGTGCCGTGTGTCTACGGGAAAAATTAGTAGTACTCATGACAGTACTGTGAAAGTACGATAAATAATTGTAATTGATGGGGAGTGGTTGATGTTCTCATGGACGCTTTCAAACCAAAGATGTATATATTTATAAGAAAAATGCAAACGTTGTTTACGGGTGCAGCTTGTTGAGTTCATGCCTAGTGTTACTGTTAACATCGAACTCAGAATTTGATGGTAAGAGTTTTAAAGTGTTGTTATCAGAGCTGGGCAGCGCTACTTTGAAATGTAGCGGCC
>VOMN01073423.1:0-19800 GCA_014899125.1 Orchestia grillus | reverse complement strand
AACGTTTTACTATCCGCTAAGAACAGTAATTAGATGTTATTTGGTCAATTTAACTGAAAATAAATACCGAAATTACAATGAATGCATCCAAATTGTATTAATTCAAAAATTAAATATTTTCAAGAGTGTTGCCAATAAATTTGCGCGTAGCTGTATATTCATTCACACCTGCTCCTTTCTTATCCTAACTTTATCGTCGGAATAACTGGGATTTCCATTAATCGTAGTGAATATAGGGGAAGTTTGAGGACACAGATTACTTCCTCTATTCAGAAACAGTTGGTGCATACAATTGTTGTCGTTGGTATGAATCGACTCCTGCTCAGGGGACATAAGACAGGCAGTAAAGTTAGGTTTGCCTATCGTTTGCTATGGGAACCATGGGAATCCCAGGAGGATAGTGTTAGGTTACCTCAGCTATAAGTGCCCACTCGACTTCGTGCAATTTTAACACCTTTGTTATTTCTTCTTTGCCTTCCCTCCCTCTTGATTCTAAACCAACTGTTTCTATACGCAGGGTATTCTGTGTGGGAACACACGTTGTGTATTAAGTCCCCGTTTTCTACAGTCCATACAAAATGATACCTTCTCTTTCGGTGCGAATTTGTATCGCTGAAGCGCTGTAATCCAAGCCACTGCTACTCATGCTGCTACTCATGCTGCTACTCATGCTGCTACTCATGCTGCTACTCGTGCTGCTACTACTTAGCTAATTTTGCCTTCAACCGAATATTGCTGCAACTCATTCGGTAGCACAACGTTCTAGCTGACGATCTTTGGATCTCTCTAGCAGCGCTTGAAGGCTGCTGATCGTTCAGAGTTCGTTAATTCATGATTTTCACGCTTTTGTTTCCCCACCCACGTCACTTTTCTCTTCGTTTTCTATATCTATTTAGTCTCCGTGTGTAGTCTTTAAATTCCTGAAAATTAATATCTTGCAGTAGAAACAGTTGTGTTATTATTCACCAATGAATTTTGAACGAAAACAGAGAGTTCTAAAGCTTTCACACACTATAAGCGAAGTTTTATCCCACTCACAAAAATGAGTTGCTATCAAAACACTGAAGCCCGGACAGTTTTTATGACTGTGCTCCAACTGATTCCGACCAGAAAGAGTATTTTCTTTTAATTAACCCCATGGCAAAGCTCGACTGGACTCATTTGAAACTGTTGTCATGGTACAAACACTTCTTCATTATGATATCCAGGAGTTTTTTCCATCGTCACAATCGTGATCAATGCTGAATGTTTTATGCTCCATTTGCATCCTTCTCTCGGATTAAAAATCCAACTCCAAATTTAATAAAGAATTCCTTTACGAGGCCTATTGTTTTTGTGAGCTCCGTCCAGGCACAAAGACCTATGTGAGCCATGACATAAATTTGCAAGATAGTATGCGATGATTCAGTTAATTATTCCGAGCTAGGAAAAAGCTTCTGTTTAAAAAGTAATTCTTGTGAGATTTTAACCCAATAGGTGCCGGATTACGGCTATAATAAAAATTCGTGGTTTTTGTGTGTAAACGGTCTCATTAGACTCTAAATAAACTTATGATGAACATTTTAGGCTTTTGCTATTATTTTGATAAATAAAAAATAGCGTCCCATTTATGGGACGCTGGCGGAATATGATATAATTTCGTCAATAAAACAAAATTTGGAGATTTCCTGCGTGCATTCAGTAGAGGCATTTTTTTTATTACCGGATGCCTCTTGATAAAGGCCCCATGCATTCACGACTGTAGCGTCACGAAACTGAGTGAATACTAGGAACCACCATTTCTTACCTCGTATACGAGTCCTGTAAAGGAAACTTACTTGTCAAGCATATCAAATATCAACACCTCCCATGCTATCATTGTATTCTGCTATGCATTTAGGCCCGTACAATACTATACTAACAAATAACGTCTAATAATAAGTATTAGTGAAATAATTATTAATTTTTTTAACTTTCCCAATAATGGGACGCTGGCGGGTAATGGGTTAATGAGTTCTGTAACGACCTAGTTTCTTTCTTACACATTTAATATGTTTATTCGTGTTGCTATGCATGTTTGATTCTGCGTCCGTTTCCTGCTAGCGAGGTTACGTTGTGGCCATCGATTCAGTGGATGCAACAACAGAAGCAGAGCTTCCACGAGACTTCCAGAAGCCACTTCAGCACTTTGATCGAGTGAGCTTAATGCACTTGCGTTCGTGTTTTTATTAAGACTGAACCGAGTTGCAATAGAATGCGCGAGTCATCAAAACAAAGTCTATGAAATCGAACTTGAATCGCGTCAACTCAATATGCTTGCGACGACTGTACTTTTCTGAACGATTGGTTCATGCTGCAATGTATGCCCGACTCGTCAAAACAAAGTCTATTTGTGGCACCACCTCTTGCTGAGATGCTTGCTTCAAGCGTCAATATTGTTCTTCTAGCGACGAAAAAATTGAATTCATGGCAATGCTATATAAGAGGTGCTGGTATTCCTGCATTTCAAAGAGCCCCTTCTCTGCCATTTCCTCTTTGTATTCTGGAAAAGAAATTCGGTTTACATTTCAAGTACAAAATTTCTTCTCGGTTACACTTTTGCGCAAGTTTCATGTGTTGTCGAGTGTTGCGTCGATTTGAAAGTTGTGTCCCACTAATATTATTGCTGAAAAATTACTATCTTTGACCTGGAAGGCTAATTTTGAAAAATTTATTCATTTCTAAAACTCATTTCTCCTAGCTTGCAAAAACATGAAAAATTGCTCCAAATCTGACTGACGAAAAGGATTTAGCTTGAGAGGAACACTACATTATTGTGTTTAGTTGTACATCTCTGCGGAAACGCGATCTGATCAAAAAAAGTAGTGAGGTCGTTGCACCGTACATTTTCTAGAATGACACAAAAATGTGAACTGAGAACAGCATTTAATATTTTCGTTTTAGAAAAGGTGGGTACAGCCATGATACCTGGATTGCTTGAGAGTGGAAATGGTGGCCGCCGCTCCTCGTACATCTGAAGATGGCGGCGGGTGAGACCGGTGTCTGGCAGGCGTGCGAGGGCGGCTTTACTGAGGTCGGTTACTGACGCTCAAAAATATTTCGTCGACAATGTCGACTACTGACGACGATAGAAAGTTTTAAGCCTATCATTTATCACCTCAGTCATGAGTTCAAAACCTATAGAGTATTACGACCCTGAAATACGTGTTTGTGAGTCTGCTTGCACGCTGTAATAATGAAGTACAGTGAAACGCACTTTTTCAGTAGCGATATAAATTTGTTTGTATGAAAAGCTTTGCAAATTTAAGTAGATTTTCCTTAAAAGTTCTTGTGAGCTGAGTGGGTGGGTGGGTGGATATCAGCGCGTATCTGTTTGTCCAAATCACTACAGAACTCTTGGCCTTTACATTACGAGTAACACAACGCGTCTAGAGCTGCTTAGTAGTTAAGAAATTGCCGTAACTAAGGATCAATTAAAGTTATTCGTTGTTGAAAATGTATGCTAAGTGCAGAAAAACTCAGTACCTCGGTAAATTTCTTACCATCATTCAGCAACTGCTTTAGTTGACCTGAATGACTTGAATAATCTTACTTCTGTTTCCGGACTGAAGGTTAACCATTACCATTCATGCATCAAATTTCTCGCATAATCTCTGCTAGTGTAAAAGTATGGTCTTCGCTACACGACCAATTCAAGCTAGTATGCAGTGTTCGACCGTTATGTGTTCCTTGCATTAGAGACCCACGAAATCCCCGTGTTCCCCATCAATAATTTTTTCCTTGAATGCTGCCAACTTTCCAAAAGCAGAATTATAGTTTCCGCTACGAAAAAATCAAGACCTCTGAGACAATCGGCGATGAAACGAAACTCGTGTCGAGCGTCGCCTGCTAGAGCGTCTGTCTCCGAGTAATTAGGGTGGAAAGCCAGAAAAAGCTGAGCATTAATTGAGGAAGCCAGGTCTGTGCACTTACAGCTTTTTGCCATTAGAAAGAACCCAAGCTAACGCTGGCTGCACTCCGAGATGCCATCAACAAATAAAATACGCAAGTGTACAGTTCGATGCCAGCTGCCCATAGGGCATTTTTCCTACCTTAGTTCTCTATTAGATAAGTTTTCTTGGCCTAACAAAGAACTCGAGCACAATAACCTTCAATCCTTTTTGCCAATTAGAAAAGTTTAGCCAGAAAGTTAGGGCAAATTTTGGCGGGATTAGTTGCGCTGCAACCTGGAATGTGCCGACTACGGATATGGGAGTCAGTTTATTTTGGTGAACTTTATCAGCTCTGATTTGGACTTCTGAAGAATTACAAAGAGAAACACTTAAGGAATGTTGTCCTATAAAATGCACCGGAACCAAAAAACAATACGGCGAAGAATTATAAGCGATTCATATAAAAATGTACATCAAGGTTGATTTTAACAACCTGGGCGGGTCTGAAACCTGTTTGTGTGTAGGAGTAGCATTGGATGAGGTGTCAAGTAATGTATACTACAATTTCATAGCTTAGGAGAGCAATTTTCCAAAATCGCCTTGAGAAATATCACCTAAAAAAGATCCGTTCACTACCATAAATTTATGACTTCTTATTTAAGCGCAGAACTCAGTAATAGATTTCAGTACATCCATCAGGAAAATGCACGATACTGGTCACCGATGCACCAAGCGACTATGTTCCTTTTGAGTAGAAATGGTAAAATATTCCTTGTTAAAAATTGTGAAACTTAAAAAATATATTTCATTTCGTTAAATTTTATCGCCGTGAGATCCGAAAACTAACCCTTTTTTTCAATCATTTCTGTCCATCTCAAGGCTTACTGATATCTGGGCCTCGACTCCATTTTACCTCAACTTCATCAAGAAATACATTTTAAATGCGTAAGAAACACAGGGGAAAATCAATCCTTTTTTAATTGAAGTGCGAGTAATGGACATGATCATCATTCTCGAGTGGTGTTCCTGAAGGATCCCTCTATTTTTGCCAAAGATATTTCAATTCAATTCTTCTGGAGTGCGTTTCTGCCCGAAACTTTCAATATTTTACGACCTGCCGAATGCCATGACAGCTCCTCCTATGTCAGGTCATTTAGAAGCCTCTACTCGATACCAATCGGAGTAAATATCTCTGTGTTTCGACAATGTTTTCACCGCTCAGAAGTTAGAAAACTGGCTGGCATTCTTGGTTCCTCACCGTGCATGTCAAACCTCCCTGTAAAATGCAAACATCGACCTTTCAAGGAGAAAGGGCGACTGGCAAGACGCGTCGAAACGCGGACACGCGCTTTTATTCCCGTGCTGCTTGGTTCTATGTAGTAGCGAAGAATTGGGATAAAAACTCTGTAAAATATTTATTCGTACCGTAGCGCTAATCAGGTGTTTTAACCGAGGTAAAAGACAAATTATCCTGTTACAAACCATTGAATGAAAAAGGTATTTTATAATAAAGTTGTACTTCAATGTTGCAGTTGTAGTATGATCGTTAGGGAATATGTCATAAGGGGACAAGTATTAGGTTTAAGGAATGAATTCGGATCGACTGCAAATGGGAATATCTAGCTAAAAAATGGTACAAGGCGAACTCGCATAAATGTTAGCAGACGCAGAACCAAATTAAGAAATTATTCACTGACGCAAACTTTTACTACACCAAGCAAAATTTTTCTACAACTACTTTTTAAGCCGTTTTTGAGCTTGAATGATCAAACGCAAAACATCACAAATGACTCTTTTAAACGAGTAATGATTGGTTATTTAAAATTTATTTCGAGGCCCCATAGCATGCATGAAATATAAACTTATTGCATGCGATATATTTATAACATTGAGCATTAATTCAGTCCGCCTTACTCTGACGAAAGCGCGAAGAACAAACATCACCAACAAAAAGTACCGATTTTAGAATTAGACCACGCGTCTCGAGTACTTTCCTCATACAATGGAGTTGACATTCTGTCTTGTTTGTGCGGCGGCATTTGGAGCTATGCATCACGGCCGAATGTGCTCCTTGAAAGCGTCTTCCGCTCTAAATGCAAAGCTCAAATGCTTCCATCTTTCTCAAGAAGCTGCGCGGCTTCCTAAGACAAGCGCTGTCGTCTTCTCGCATTTGCTACGTGAAGCCGTACAAACTTTTCGGTTTTGTTAGAGCCATGGTGACTGCGCTCAACTCACACAAACTGCAATTCATAACACACGACAAAGGGACAGTTTAAATTGAGCAGTTTCGTTTTTAGTTTTTCCAGCTTTTGAATTTACGTACTTTGAGAACTTTTTTAACAGAAGATCGGTGGTGATGCACTGCTAGTTTTCTAGCTGTTTGGCATCCCTGCAAAGTTTTTCTTTTTCGATTTAACTGCATTTTATTTGTATTGCAAGTGTCAAATTTCAACCAATACATGAACAAATTTAGCAAATTTTACCAAAGCTTAGTTATCTCACGAACATGAAGAAAACTCTATTCTCTATGCAATTTCATCATGCATAATTTAATAAAAACTCGATTCTTCCAGAAACATTCTCGATTTTTTTGCATTGTTGTCCTTTTCAGCGTATCAATCAGCGTATGTTGTTCTTTTCAGCGTTCAACACGAGCACCAAAAAGTATGGAATTTATATAATATAACAGGCCTAATTTCTTGCGCACTTTGCTTGAAGGGCATTCTAAAACTATCTTCAATAACGGAGATTCTGAAAATCGTCCCATCGGTAAAAACTCCACTACATTTTAGGGATGCTTGAGTTACTTATTGCATTGTTGATTTCAGATTGTTCGAAAAAATTTCTTTGCCAGGTTGTCGAAGGTGTGACGGACAGACGGACTGCTCTCTGGTATTTTGCTCGAGTAAAAGTTGTAGTGAGAGAAATTTCGCCGCCGTTTCTGAATTAAGAAGATGATGACCCTTCCTGTCAGCGTTGTTTAACTCGAGGAATTCTTTGATGAAAATTCGGATCTTATTATTCGTTAAAATTACTTGATACGTAAATTTGGGTAAAATATTTTTAAATTGAGAAGGCTCATTTCTAATTTTTTTTGCACGGTATCCTCCCTTTAGCTGTCAAACGAAAAACGTAGAAAACCAAATTCTGTTAATGAACGCATATGGGAACAATATTTATCATGCTTGCATCTAAAATAATTTGAATAGCTGTGACATATTTCTTTCGATAGTTGCTCCTTAGTAATATTTGAACAGTACAGGCTTCTCTGCGAGCGTAACTTTCATGCACCTTAACTATTTGACGTAGTATCAAGATTTCTCTATTGTTCAGCCTAAATAATCCATACATTTGCATAAGTTCGAATACGCAGAAACTAATCACAAGCATTTCGAATGCCCCATGCAATGCTTAAGCCAACAAAAATACCTACGAGTTTCACACTAACCACATGCCTTGAGATAACAATGCATCGCGTATTGTAAACGAGACCTCAGCTATGTTGTGTGTCATATGGAGAGGATTCACTGACGACATTTATTCTTATTCTATTATAACTTTGGACAGAATGTACGTCGCTACTTCAAACATTTGTTGTCCTTCCCCCTTCAGAGGGCATGGGATGTAGGCAATATGATTAGGTATGTCTATTGTACGCTTTGGGGACTTGTGGCCCCAATAATTGTTGCCCCAGTAATTGATGGGCTTTTGGGACTTCTGTCCCACATGCTTGCTTTACTTCTTTCAATTTTTACACCGTTTTCTTTATCTCTTCTCTGTCTTTTCTTCCTTTTCATTAACTAGCTGTTTCAATGTACTGGAGATCATGTGAGGGACATGCATCGTAGAGAGATTTTCTGTTCTCTTTAGTCTATACTAAACAGTCCTTTCGCTTTGCTCTCTTTGCACCGCATTTCATGTTGATACTATGTATGTGAGTAGCAAACTGTTCCATTTCCGTGTCCCATGGTGGTTCGCAGTAAAACACTGCTTCTACAATTCCAATATTTTCATTTCAGCGAGTCCCACATCGAGTCTCAGGTTCAACCCTTGCCTGTTTTTTTTGCTACTCGTTGCAGCGGTCTGTCATGATCCCGTTGAGCGGCCCTCGACACAGTGCCGTGTTTGGTGAAGTGGTCGCCCAGCTCTCGCGGAGCCTAATAACTCTCAGACGCAAATAAGGCTCACGAGTCCCGGATGAGCAGCATTACGATCAGTTGTTTGGTTAAGCCCATATTGCCGCCCATATTGCCACCCCTATTACAGAAACCATAATGCTAGGTCCAGTTCAGCGAAACCGGCCAAAATAACTCTAGCTCCTTTTGACTACTGGCTCCGCGGGCTAGAACAGCGCCGAGTTTGTTATTTTAAAAATCAACGTACTTGAAGGCTTGGAAATTTTCGAGGCAATAATTTCGCTGAAAATAAACTGGCGATAAGATTTTGTTCACGATGTTCTCGTGTTTGTAGTACTTCAAGTAGTAGTCCTCTTTCTATTCGCTGTGTATGTTGAACAGTAGATGTCGAATGATTCATGAGAAGCAGTTACTCATATTTATTGAATTAATTTTATTGTGCACAATTTTGTTACGTTTGACACTACATATCATAAATGACGCGAGACATTGAATGCGTAAAGTCAGTTCCATTTGTCCAGCAGCTGCAGTTTAGAAATTTTCTTGGCAACCATTTTTCTTTGTGAAACATCGCACGAGCGAAACGGCTTCTATGATAATGGTCGTATTTTGTTGGCGGCAATGGCTACTAAAATTGTGCCTGCAGGGAAGTCTCGTTCATAGACTCTTAAGATTATGGAGTCGTTGAGTCTATTGAGAACCTCATGGTTGGCCGGCTTCTTAAAGCTCTGTCCTTAAGCCGGCGTGCTTCTGCGCCCCTCACAGAGCAGCCAGTCAACGAAGTCTCAGCCAACGAAATTAATTGATCTCTTCAGTCCCTAAAAGTAATGCCTTGAGTGTGTCTTGCATCTTTAACTGCGAATTTATCAACTGCCAAGCTGTTTCTTGACCAAAGTTCGATGCAAATGACCACAAGCCAAATTTATGGATGTGTTCTCGTAAATTTACTTCATATCAAATCCTTCATCAACTGTTGGCATCGTTTTTATCAGAGAATGAATGATGTGCATTTTTTACACGTTTTTCCAAGGTAGTATGTGTCTAATAAAGTATATATCTTTTGACAATGATATAACGAATTACAATTCAGTTTCTCATTCATGTTTGTGCAATTCTGTTCCTCAAAATTGATTTTATTTGTTAATTATGAATAACTTTCATAATCCTCTCGGGGTATCCCGATCAACACCATTGCGTTGATGGGCATTATCTCATTAGCTTCCATATGAAAGTTGAGATTTATGAGAAATTTGAAGGTCGAAACTTATCTCGAGTTCTAATTCTTTCACTGGATAATTCTGAAATCAGGTAATTATGGAAAGTTTCTTGCTATTTGCTTCTAATTCTTATCAAAGGTACTAACTACAATGACTGCAGTTGCGGGTGTGTCCGAGTTCAAACTATTGCATGTCCTTAAACTTTGTTCTAAAAGGGTCACCTGACGGGACCGTTCGAACTCTTCAATCAAAATTCAGCGCGTCTCAGCACGACCGACCCAACAGACAGCTCTCCTCAGACCCCGAGTAGAGCTCACATTTTCCTCGCACTCGAGTCCTCGTGCAATATATCTAGAAAACTGAAATCATTAAAATTCATTGATTTTTAATGAAAACTCGTAAGGTTTCCTCTCCTTGGGTTCCAGTTTCTCTGATTTTTTTTCTAGAGCAAAACAACAACAACGTACAGGTAATGTTGAAGAGCCAACATAGAAACTTTGAACCTTGTTTCTAATTCATTTAGTCGGCACGAGTGGAAAAACGCTTTGTTTGTGAATGTTTTTGCTCGGTTCAGAGACTTTAAACTTTGAGTGCTTTTTCCTGCTATGACAGAATGACCACGTTATTTTGCTCTCGTGAAATGTAAACTATGTTTAACCATATTCGCACTTGAAATGATGTAATGAAATATTTTTTGAGAATGTATACGAGTCGTAAAATTTATCACAGTAAAATTTATTTTGTCAATTCTTTTTATCTCTCTCACTTTATTTATCAAAAATTTATATGCATATGTACTCAGACAGTGAAATCAGTCACTATGGGTAATGACTGAACAAGACGTATAGCGAAATGAATAGTTCCTGAAATGCAGAGCGTTTCTAGCGCAAAGCTCCGACTCGTACGCAAAAAATAAAATTAAATATTCTATTCAACAGTAGGGAAAAAGGAATATTTTCAGAATGGGAATAAATTGTTAATTATTATTGATCGCAGAGCGATTATATATTATAAATCAACCTATAAATTAGGAATGAAGCTTGACCTGCAATCCGTAGAGCGAGCACTTGCGAACGAGGGATCCAAGGCACTAGAAACTCGTACTGAGCCACGGAATCGTTTGACTCGAGTTGCAGGTTGTGACAGTTCATGTTCTGGTTAGAAGTGAGAAAATAATTTCGTACTTTTGAGCATGAAATTCATCATGAAAAGAAATGATGAAAATTTATCTCCTAAATTGTTGTGTAAGACGGTGGTTATAATTCCGACGGTAGAAAAAATTAGGATGATTATGTCAGCTCGCTTTAATTTGAAGGTAACTCAAATAAGGAAATGAGTGGGTAAACAAAGTCATTATAGAACTTTTATGTCAGATCGGACTAACTGCACAACCCCTTGACGTCAAAGTGCACTGTATTTGCTAACATTTCTGTTCAGGCATTATAATTTGAGGTTAGGTTGTACCTTGAAAAGGGTAAGGTCTCCTAATTCAGTCGAGAAGGAGACGAGTTTTTCCTTCCCACAACAGCTCTGTGGTCTCTGTTTTTGTGAGCCAGCTTGAGCGTTGAAAGTTTAGTGGCTTATTTATGCGTAGAATACCATACCATTACATAGTTTGGTGCTCTCCCAAGCATTACTCAACTCATTCATAGGCAGCTTTCTCGCATCCTGACATTCATCGATATTTTCACACGCGATGCGACCATCACTCATCAAACCACTCATTATTTAGGCTTTATTATAGCACAATGGACCTCCGCCTTCATTTTTCTCGACCTCGATTGAGAGATCATCGAAAATCCTTGACGTTTTTGCCTGCGGGCTCAATTGAGGGACGATCAAAGTGCAATGCCTGGAAAGGACCTGAAATTGCGATGTCGGACAGAAGGCACGATATGACATGGCGCGCTTCACCGGCTCCTGGCATTTCCCATTATGTCGTCTGCCCTCAGGGCTGAAAGGAAGCAAAACAACTGCCACAGAGGCCCGGTATACTCCTGTAAACACGGGGCCTTGCTCGCTCTCGGATGTGCAGCAAATGCGCTTGTTATGAAATTCGGGGAATATCTTGAAGCGATGCCATCACCTTGTTTTGATGGTTGGCGAGACAAGCTAAATAGATTACCATAGCATACCTGTAAAATACTTTGAAATGAAATTAATTAATTAATTTTTCACCTAGGTTTTAATAAGATTGTTTTATACTTGGATTTTTTTTACAATTCTCTTTATTTCTAGTGATTTCGATGTAGTGAAGCTTCTTATTTGCGTTAGTCTGCCAGGATAATTTGCATAAATGGATCATAAAGTTTAATTCGTTAATCATAGAGCAAATTAGCATGTTTGCGAATTTTCTGTTTTGCCTGGTTCGCAAATTCACAAAAAATTAAAAGCGATGAGTATGCTAATAAAATTTGTCATATTTCTTAGAAATATAAATAAAACGTTTAACAGTCCAGCTCCAACAGCAGTATATAAAATTTTATACACGTCTGAAAAATAATAAACGGTACATCATCATTCAGAGTGAATGAAACAGTATTTCAACTTGATCATAAAGCAATACAATATACATGAAGATTATCAATTCACTCTCTGAAGAGAGTGTAAACCACCGGTAATATCTAGCATTGGTTTTCTCTCAACTTATATAAAGTTTGAAATTTGAAGGACACTCGGATAAGACAATGAATTTCAAACTTTGAAATTGCACTTGCATGAGGACAATGCACTTTTACAGCATGAACCTTTTCACTTTGAGACCTGTAATACATAAACAACGAACAATTTGGACTAAGCAATTAGAAGAATTTCGAAATAACCGTACATACTGGGCACGTTCAGTGGCGAAACTATGAAAAGAACCTTTGACCATTAGCATCGATCAGAATCATATGTGTAGTTGTTTTCCATTTGTTGATGTTTCTCCTGAAAAATGTATCGAAAAGTGGAATCATTATCTACAATATTTTATAGACCTAAAACTACGAATTATTCTGATTCATAATTTTAAGTTGCGTCATTTTTTCGTAACAAACACGTGCAGGAATGCGCTCTTCACTGGCGTTCAATCATATTTGTGAGCTGAGTGCGTTGTACACCTGCGGGACTGCGCAACATTCTTTTTATTCGACTAGACCTTGTTATTTCAAAGTTAAATCATTGCAATTTCAAAAGATGTCTACTTTGATACCAATTGGATTATCGTCGAAAGCAAATTACAGTCGAATCATTCACTCAAAATGTCGATAAAATGGAAATTAGTTTTCGCTTTTCAGCTCTAAAAATATTCTGATTGAGTCGCACGTAATAAATTGACGGAAGCCGTTGTATTGTGATAAGTTAAACAAGTAATGTATTAACACGTATAAACTTATTTCTTCTAAAAAAATATGCAAACTTTAACCTCAAAATAAACTTGGTTAAAGTTACAATGCGACCATGTATATGTGAAACACGACAGCGCACAATCCTGACTTCTCTAAATGATTCAAAACGAAATCGTTGTTTTCTAGCCCTGGGGTAAAGTTATCCGAATCGAAATGGCCTTTTTTGTTTTTATAAACATGCTTAATGGTATAATTACATCCATTCCCATGTTAGAAATCATTTATACAAGCCATGTACAGAGACACGTGCTGAGATTACTGCCCGAGATGACAGTGAGATGTTCATTCCCGATGATGAATTACCGCGCAGTTTTCTCCAGCTTAAGACAGGTGCACGTTAGATAGTCCAAAAGCTTTCGTTCACCAGTTTTCACTTCACTTACGATGTTCAAAGTCAGTCTAAATAGCAAGACAAAGTGGTCGATCAGAGTAAGATTTATTTCGTTTAAGTTGTTCAAAACCTAGTGATGAAGTGTCTCACGAAACATGTCTACCCTTACTTAACACTTGCTGTAAAAGATTGTTTGAATTGAAAATATTACTGAGACCAATACAGTGGCTGCTCGCAGCCTTCCCAACAAATACCTGACAGCTTCTGGCGCCAGGTGGGCGAGGTCGCTCGCCGCTGCAGGCACTGCGCCACGGTGATATATCAAAAGATCGTTGCTGGAGATAAATTTCCGGTTGTTGAACATTGTTTCATTTCGAATACGCGATCCGAACTTCAAAAATAAAATTAAAGAATAACAGTCAAGATTTTATAGCGATGTAGTCGGCAGAATATTTACTGGAAAGTAAAGTTTAACTGTCCAAAATAATGAAAAATGTTGACAATGGATTTTGTTGCATTGTTGCACGGCCTGTTGTGTTTTTTTAATGGCTTAGTGGGTGAATAAAATTGTCAAGAACTACGTTCCAAGATATAACAGTGATTTTAATATTATTTAGGTCCACTTTCAAACAAATATTGTTTCTTCTTGTTGGAATTAATGCCAGTTTAAATTACTTTCATTACTTACACAGTCTCTAATATCGAGTATTTTTCAAGCATATCTTGTATTGGAAGTTCAAATTCGTTTTTTGCGTATGCTTCACTTTGCATTATTATTCACCCCTGTGAAAATTCTCCCAAGTTTAGAAGCTTAGAGTTGCATGGGCTATTTTTATGGAATCCAATCATGTTACAATGGAATTTGAAATAAATTGAACGACCGGTACAAGCGTCGTTTATCCATCTTTTCTTGACACTCGTGTCCAAAACAAAACTTTTGGCGTAAGCATCTCTCCCAGAAAATATATATAAAACAGAAGAAGGTGAAGAGTTCTTTTTTGTGTCCAAAATTGAAGAGAGCAAAACTTGTTTTGGGACGTGCGCCGAAGCGCCACTCAATCGCTGGGAGACAGATTGTCTAGGATTGCGTCCAAGAGAATGGGATTAACGTCAATCCGTGCAAGAGGATCCCAACAAAAGAAAGAACCTCCGATTGCAGGCGACTGGATTGACGCGGATTAATTTAAAGTCTCGCCCAAGTTACGCGCGCGCCAAAACCAAACCCAGGGGAGCCAGGTCTTGCTAGGTTCAGAGTGCTTTATTTCTTTTCGAAATAGAGCGTAGTTTTAGGGAATAAAAAATGATTTTCACTTTGTAGTTTAGTTTTTGAGGGGATGTTCCATTCATTTTAAAGATTATGCTCACTTGAAGCCTCAGCAAAGTCAGGAATGCGTCTAAAAATTTTATCATTGTGATTTCAGTACCATGTTTACCTTCATTACAGCGGTATAGGGACACGTGGATACTCCAGAAATGTTGATTTAATCGTTAGAAAATCCACGAAGCAACAAAGAGCTTCAAGTAAAATTGGTTTTAGAATCAAATTTCACGACCATGAAGTTGTTACCCCTCAGTATCTGTCAGCGCGTGTTGACTGTGAAATATGCTTTCTACGATCTCTTGTTTACTGTTCTCATCCGTCGCTATGTCTCTGCTTAGAATTTGCATTTGTCTTTTATTGCACCTACTAGTGAACGTAAGGAGAGAGATCACTTACTATGACATTTTTTACTATTCACAGACGACAAATTTTTTCTCATATGCGGCTTTTACGAGCAATCATTTCGTGACTTACCATGATTTCAGTTTGAATCTAAGTTGAAAATACGATTATGGACATTTTCACGAGGCCATTCTTTTTAGGTTTGACGATGGCGGCTGTCTTGCTCGAGTGCAAGGCTTGAATGTTTGTCCTGTCTGGTCGTCAGTTTACTCACAGAATGCAGCAGGAGCTATGGAGAATTTTTGCCTGTATGAATATTTAGTGTATGAAATAAGAAAATAGTAGGAATTGTAAATAAGAAAATGAAATAAGAAAATAGTAGGAATATCCTAAATATCCCGATGGTATGTCTCGCGATAGTGATATCACCGCGATGACGATATCCTGCGATGACGATATCCTGCGATGACGATATCCTGCGATGACGATATCCCGCGATGACGATATCCCGCGATGACGATATCCCGCGATGATGATATCCCGCGATGACAATATCCCGCGATGACGATATCCCTCGATGACGATATCCCGCGATGACGATATCCTACGATGACGATATCCTGCAATGGCGATATCCTGCAATGACGATATCCTGCGATGACGATATCCTGCGATGACGATTTCCTGCGATGACGATATCCCGCACGTGATAAACTTCAACGCTTCCTCCCGTCAAAAACCTTCATTCATAAAATTGTTTTTCAAATATAAAGAGCGAAATTTCCAAGCCAATTATTTTATACGTACGAAGGACATGGAATGTACGAGTCTCTGGGTCTCGGTCTAGGCGTCCACATGACCAAGATCGATTTGACGAGCTGGATACTAGACTTCGTTCTAGATTATGTTCGCTAAATCTTTGCATTGTTCTGATTTTAACAGATACTTTCGCGTGAGCTTCGCAAAGAGTTTTGGCTTCGAAGTTCATTGTTATGCAACTTTAATTATATGTCCATTTCCCCTCACACAGCATAGGATGGGTCGTGAGCAATAGGGTTAAGGTAGTTAAGTTTGTCTACCCTGTGCTATGGGCATTGGCGACCCCGGGGGGACGAGATACTGTTAGGTTACCTTAGCTCTATAGCTAGGGTTTCGGGACGTCTATCTATCGAGCCCTCTTGGCTTCTTTCCATTTTCATGCCTTCTCTGTTGATTATTCTTTAACTTTTCTTCTTCCTCTTTCTTAACTTGTTTCTATGCGCAAAGAATCCTGTGTGGGAACACACCTGTGCATAAATTCCATGTTTTTTAAAGCCATACTAAATCGACTCTTCTTTTCGCTGTCTTTCGCATTTCACGTGGTCAGGGAGCTTTAAGCTAACGAAGAACTTTAATTCTACATGCGTGCTTATTTGTACCATACGCTCGATATTGTATCACCTTTCTTAAAGCGTTGGCGGTACATATTATCAAATCTTGTCGATTTATGCATATCACTTTGCTTGACCACTGATTTGCAAAGAAAATGCTATATTTAATCACGTTGCTGCACAAACGCTTTTCAGTTCTAACGCCAGTCACGTGAAACAAAGTCGTCAGAATTTGACCCTAGAGTTAGAATTGAACGTTCAAAGGTAAACCTAGAAAATTAAGAATTTTTACACTTTTAACGTAAATATGTTGTGCATTCGCCATCTGCTTTCTGTTTGAACAAAAATGCTCTGGGATCATTTCCCACGAATTTACTCCCTTTCCAATAAGAGGAGTTGCTTGAAAATAATAATAAAATCAGATTCAGTAGGTACACCAACACTCTAGGACCTTGAAATCCTTTTCAACACCTGTGGTATTGCTGTATTTTTTCTGTGCGTACTAAAATTTTATCGTTACCCGAGGGCAAATGCTAAAAGTCCTCCGTACGAGAACCCGATACTCGGCTAGCTTAGAGGAAATTTTGCCTAAAATCATACCTACGAACGCTAATGCTCACAGTGCACGACTGTGAATGTAAACGGGCTGGAGAAGAGGACGCGTGACCTCCACAAGAATTCCTGCTCTACAAGAAAAGACAGAATACGAGTGTTTTCTCAGGCTTACCGTATAATTTTCGCAATAGTTGAAATAAGTAGGACGCAACGTTCGTGTTCGTGAGCCGATTGCAAAAACAGTTTGAACGCTGTTGTGCAGTTAGCGAGTCCATTTGTACATGATTGCGTAAACATATTCACATCAGGTCATCTAGTCCAACTCCCACTTAGTTCATTTGATATTTTCCAACTTCGACCCAGTTTCCAGCAAAGTCAAAGCAAGCATTGATACCGAGTTTTTTTCATTGTTTCTCATTTTTGTGCTGGTTGAAGAGCCATTTCGTGAAATTCTACTAAGTTCCTGATGATTAGATCTTGCTGAGGTTCCTTCGTACCGTACAACATTCCGCCTTACTTGGTACTACTTTGTTGTTCCCATGTTTTGTTCTCTGTTTGTTTTGTATAAATTATATGTTCCATAATATTTATTAAATATATATATTTATGTTATTATAAATTGTCACCTAGAACTTCAGCGTAACATAAAAATTAACTTAAAACCTCGGCGCTAAAGCAACATGCCTTAATTTTTCTACACATCCAAATGTTGTTTCTGTTTTAAAAGAGAAGGTTTCAGAACTGTCTCGCTAGTGTCCTTGAAAAATTTAATTTATCTTTTTTTAACTTTTCCTTCCATTGTTGATTTTGCTTAAAGTTTCTGAGCCTTAACATAGAATTATTATTTGTCGAATTGCGTAAATCGAAAATACGCTTGATTCATTGGTAAGCTTTATTCTTGTGCAGTAAACAGGGCATTATTTTATAAGTTCATCAAACAATTCTAATTTGCGTGTATTTTTGAAATATTTCTCCTATTGCTGGCAAGTTACTGTGTACAATGTATTTCAATGGATTTTCTTGAATTTCCCAGAACCATGATCTGATCCGCAGTAATTATCACTTATTACAGTTTGATATGAAAATTGTATTATTTTCTGGTCCACATTAACGCTAGAGTACTCGTCCGGTGAACGCTTTCTGCTACTCGATAGAATAAAAATTCCTGGAATGGGGTCATTTTAATCTCGAGTCCGTATTTCATTAGGGAACTTTTAATGAGTTATTATAATAAGGCGTACGCAAGCCCGTCTAATCCGACGCCCCATCTGCATACAGGGCGGGGTCTGTCGTGTAGGTAGCCCAAGTTTTGTTCCTGTCGGACTCCTGCAACAAAACGAAAGAGCGTCTTCTTCTTCCCCATCATGCCGTGTAGTTTTTTCTGGTCTGCGTTGTTCCGGGAGGATGTACGTTTTCTGTGTAATTTACATAAGTTGAGGTAAGGTGTATTTGCTTTGTTAGTACGCGTGGTCACGACGTGCTCGCTTTCTATTTGCTCTGTACGACACTTTGTGAGTGCGCCCGTTTCTCTTAATTTGAGCCCTTTGTGGTGACGTCCTTTTGTTCATTTAGTGAGCCTTTATCGACGATGGTACTTTGTGCCTGCAGCAGTGGGCTTATTTGTCGCAGTGTCTAGCTCATTTTATAGGCAATAGCTTCACTATACCTGTTTTTGAGGGTGCTTCATCTTGTTTTTTGATTCCTGATTAGAGTGAAGTGTACGTGTGCATTTAGCTTGAAGCGTTAAGTTTAAGTGTAGTAGAGCCGTGTTTGAGACATTAATAGTCAGTTTTGAGATCATTTTTCGAGCACTTCACTCCACTCGTAGTCGGTGGCTCTCTACGTCTTCTGTTGCTTGAACACTTCAAAGCATAGCTCTGCAGTTTCTGGGCATTTCAGCTTATAATCATATAATATACGTCACTAATATAATTTATGTTTCTGTAATACTTCCCCTCATTGCATGCCTCTTGGTTATCTGCATCCTCATGAATATTTACTTAACGGTCTGTTGTAATCGAACTTTGTGCAAATAGTTTTCTATTTTACTTTAAATTCATACGTCTTTGCGTTCTATTTCGTTTTTTAATATTCACTCTTTTATATCGAGATTTAGTTTGCTCTTCGTTTCTTTTTATACTTTTCAGTTAAGAATTTGACAGCCATGTCATGAATCGTGCATAACATATAAAGAAAAAAACTTGAAGTACAATTTTCATGCTGAATTTGGTTGCTCATTGTTCAACACTCATGAATTAAAACCTTGTGCCAAAAATTGATCCAAAACTTCGAGATGCTCCAGCAACCTGTGTCTGAGATATGCCCAACTCCAACTGCCTTCAGAGCTTCACGCTCAACTCCAGTAGCGTGAACTTTATATAAGCTGCCCAGAAGTACGGCACGAGCACTCTCAGAGTTGGGCTGGAGCGACTTCTGAGTCCGTATCCTAGCTACAAACGTCTTGTGAGGAGCGGCGGAAGTTTGACCAAATATGTAACTGCTAGCGAACCCAAGTGGCATCGGCGAACACTTTGTAACAAATCAAATGAAAATTTCCCATGGGTGCAGTCAAGTTGACGGCTCCCGCAGAGTTGCACTGTAAGTGGCACAGGAACCTGAACTGAAGTGGGGAAAAATTAAACTAAAAGATTTTTCAAAAGAATTTTGCTGGAAAACGATGACGTAACGTCAGTATGTCATACCATTTCGATGGAGCGTGCTGGGACGAACCATTTGCTGGAAGGCTATAAGCTAACCATCGAAAACCGTTTTCGTTGCAAGAATTGATCAATATTTTCACTTCTTGCATTGTGCAGGTTACCTTTAATTGAAATAATCACTCTTTTTCAGCGCTGAAATCTAAATCGATACCCTGCCGCTCGAAAATGATGGAAAGAGAACTCAAGAATGTGTAGGATATGCGTATGGTGTGGCTGGGAATGGCTTGTTTGCCATAACTTCGAGAAAAGCAACGAGACGGGAAGCAAACAATTGCCACCCCGTTGGCAGGAAATAGATTCAATAGAAAATTTTTGAAACCTAAGCTAAGGGTCAGGTTTTAGTTTTGTGTCTAACTGGACAAATTCTGACACTAGCTTTTGCATGTGAAATTGAACATCAACAATAGTAGAAGTTAATTTTCCGAAAGCGATACCTAGAAGAGCAGTTTACAGGTTACCACAGCCCTTGATGACCCCAGGGAAGCATTGGTAGGTTATCTCAGCTTTA
>VOMN01073422.1:0-11981 GCA_014899125.1 Orchestia grillus | reverse complement strand
GGCGGTTTGAAGGCGGTGTGAAGGCGGTGTGGAGGCGGTGTGGAGGTAGTGTATAGGCTGTGTTCAGGGCGGTGTAACGCTGGAAAGGAATTGCAAAGCACCGCTGACGGACTAAAATAGGATAGCCCGAGAGTGAAGAGAACTTCCAAAGCGATCGAAACAGTAGAAGAAATATACGCCGAATTTCTTGGCGTTCAACGAGAAAATTGGCTCGTTACAAAGTGATGTCATCGAAATCAACGAGAATATTCGTTAATAAAGTTTTGAAGATATACCCATTTTGTCTGGGAAAAAGGTATTTCAACATTGAAGCTTCAGAGCATAAAAGATTGCTGAGAACTCAAAAACTGATAGAAATACTTTTAGATGACACACAGCTAAGTCAGATTCTTTACTATGAAAAGAACTGTTCCTCATCAGGATAATTTCATCACAAAAACGACCGGGTGTTCCTAAAGTCAATACCAGACGTCAAAGTGCTCATAAAGTCACGTTGTGGGAGGGGGGGGCAGTTCCTGAGACGTGAAAAGCCCCTCTCATTGCGTTCCTGGAGTTACAAAAATTAACGCAGAGAGTTATTTATCGATAGTAATAAATCTAATGCCTGATGACGCTCCACAGCATTTCAAAAATAGCAAGTGAATCTTACAAGATGGAGCTTCTATCCCCCCGCCAAGGCGGACCCAAGCCTGGTCGCAAGCATTAAGGCCTCTATCCATGCACGACCTGAGCACAACGGATTACTCAACATGGTTTATCCTTAAGACAAGGGCTTGTGATAAAAGCACAAAAACCTGATATCTCTGCCGCAGTTTATTCTTCTTTTACAGGATGGAACTTATTAGGAATCAGAGCGCGCCTCGGAGTCTTCGATTATTGAAGTGTCTCCGGGCCCTGGTTACGGCTAAAGATGACAGCGTTGAATAAAGAATCATCAAATTGAAGGGGAAAATTCTACGTTTAAATTACACTAATGTTTGAACCATTCTTACTATCCCTAATGTGAAAAAGCGAAATTTTCTTGAGTGCAAAACATATTCCACCCCCGGTACTTCATCGAGAACCAGTGCTACTTTTTCTATGGCAGAGTTGATGCTGATTTAAATTTGCGTCCTAATTCTTAACACAGTTTTTTTCAGGACGAAACGACCAAATGGCGTCAACATTTTACTCGTGTATTTCAGTATTTTATACTATTTGTAAAATTGTTTCTGTAACTGGTTATTTAGTTCAGGCTTTCTTGGTATTGTAGGAATTTCCTTATTTCTTGAGACGCGAGTTGGAGCGTCGCTGGTCCCTGTTGTCGTGGGACGCCCAAGACGCAAAAATTCTCGTCTTTTCAACGCCCTCAATTTTGTGTTGCTGAGATTAGCGATTCATTTCCATTCCTCTTGCGTTCCGACGGAATGGAGATGGGGAATTTTATTCCAGGTTCCCTTGTGGTGGAGGCAGAGTGAATCAAAACCTTTCCACGTGCGCGAACTGAACTGATAAAAGCATCCACACGTGCTTTTTACAGCAGCCATGTTTATAATGCGATTTGGTTACCGAAATTGTAAGCGGAAAGTGCCGGCGCAATAACGAGAACTGAGACCAATTTTTGATCATGAAACCATGCAGGTGTGAGCTAATTACCCTGCGGACCCTCGGCTGATGGTAGCCTTACAGTACACTTCCTCTTGCCAAACGTGCAGTCAAAAATTAGCGTTGATTTTTTGAGTTACAATTTTCTTTATGGTAGCATATTCCGCTTAAGTATACGGCAACGTACTTATGAATCTCGCTTTTAATTTGACCCAGCTTCGGCGTGCAAACCTGTTTTATTCGGTTAATTAATATCGGCGCGATGCTGACGGACTTCCTCTCGCGCAGCTTTGACACAGCATTTGCTGCGGAAGACGTACAGGAACCATGTGTTCGTCTGGCGGCTCTCACCACTGCTGCCAGGCCCTGATGGAACGTTCTCGCGCCAGCAAATCTCCTTCTCGCTCTTGTTCCACTGATGACTGACCAGATTTACCTGCGTTTCTCGAGAAATTTTTCTCCGTTTCTCGACGCCGTCTAACTGTGCACCGGGATGCGATGCATGCTCAGAATTGAGCTCTTGCAGTGATTCAGGCGTGAATTTTGTGCTTTTCTCGAAGAGATACCGGAAGAATGTATGTAAGCATACATGTATTGTACACGAATAATTTCCCATGGGAGATGAAATAGCAAGGTTAAACTGAAGGTACATTTTATCTCCACTTCAATGTACGTGCATAACAGTACTCATGTGCATATACATATATGCACGTATATGTATATGTTATATGCACATATATGTATATGTACATATATATTCAATGTATGTGCATATACAGGCCTCGACCTCTATTTTCTTTCGCTACTTCACTTTTGAATCAGATTTGTTAAATCAGGACGCCTCGCCCCTCCTTGCACGTCGGAGCGTGGAGGCGGTGACCGCGAGCTGGGCAAAATCTTCCGGAATTCCAGCGCTCGAAGAGCCGCTCTGCACTAGGGAATTAGCGCAGTAATGTGGAAATAAAGCTGAGCGTCTGCCAAGGGAGGTGTGTGCTCAGAGCCAACGCTGTTTGCACGAGCGCGTGGCGTGTGAGGCAACAGTCCTGATGTGTGTCTCCCCTCCAGTTGTGACGGTTTTTCTGGACGTCCAAATTGCTGCGTACGGAAATGTAGACGTTGGAGAGTACGGAAATGTGGACATTGGGGCGTATGAAAATGTAAAAATTACTGAGCATGGGAAGGTGTACATTTTTCGTGGAGAATTAAGTTTGAGAAAATGGAAGCTGAAATATTTCAACTAAGAAATGAGGTTGCGTTTGTCACGATGAAAATTATTGTAATTGAAAGTTAAAGTTGAGTTTTCACTATTGTGAGATATTCTTGCAAGGAGCGGACATTGTGCCGTCTCAGCAGGTGCCGCCAATGCGGGACTTAACATCACGGCCGAATGGAAGGTACGGAGTTAAAGCGGTGAGTTAAAAGTCCAAAACCATGGGGATGAACCAACGCTGCTCGGAGAGCGATTTTTTCAAGTAAAGTCTGAGCCTGATCGCTTCGAAAAATTTATATCAGGTTTGGATTTTAAATTATTCGAGAAAATAAATACGGTACAGAAACAATATTTATTTTTCGTACTAGGGGTGCCAAAGTGTTAAGATGATAAAAATGAACGTAAAACTGCTTTGTCTTTCAGGCGATGAAGAATATATCTATATACAATAAACGGTTGTGAAAGGAGAGATTATCCTTTTCCCTATTTTCGTAGTAAAAGTAGAAATACGGTTTATTCTTTTTAAAAATGTTTCAATTTTGCTATGCAAAAGCCTCCCTTTTTCGCCAGAAGAAAGTTCAGCTTAAGAGGAATCATGCGCCATACTTCGAGCTGGAAGACACAGAGTTCCTGTGAAGAGAAGTCACGCTGTCTGAACAAAAGCAGAAGTTCAGTTTAGGTTTCACCCGCACACACAGGAACTGTCCGGCGGTGTGTAGAGCGAGCGGTCTGATCTAAAGCCTGCTCTGCTGTATGTCTCTGTTGCTGCTGGTGCTGATGGTAGTGGTGGTGGTGCTGATGGTGGTGGTGCTAGTGCTCCTGCTGGTCTTGGTACTGATGCTGCTGGTGGTGGTGCTGATGGTGGTGGTGCTGGTGCACAAGCTTCCATTGCTACTCAGACTGTAAAGTCAATGGAACGCACAGACGAGCTTTCTGAAATGATCCCGGTCGATGTGATGAAATTTAAATCATTTAGGCTCACTTCCGAACACATTAGAAAACAAAATTGTTTTCGAAGTTTCAAATACTTATACAGGTGGCTCAGAAGTAAGGTACCCTTTCATGAAATTGTGTCCTAAACATTTGTTAACGTATCAGTGCTACCGATATCAGTGAGGAGTGCCTTACTTTTGTGCCACCCTGTATTTTCTCTAAGTCACCCACACACAGTTGCATTTTTCGTTCTGATTTACTCTAAAACATAGATGTTTGTTTATGTATGAAGGTGATACGTTATGAATGGTAATGCATGGACAGCAGTTACGTATATGTTCGAGAATTAAATTCAGTGCTTAAGAGGTGGGAAAAAAGTTACAGAGACGAGTTTCTCGCAATGGTTTTTTTTCAAAATATCTTTTAAGATCTCTAATTTAAAATTATGCGCATAAAAAAATTGCGATTTAGAAAGATGATCACTCATTTAAGATTAGATTAAAAGATTCTATTTGACCCCCGAAGCCATTTCATGATCTCTCATTTAATTTGAAGTAAAAGATCTTTCATGATCACCAAGGTTAATCAGG
Source organism: Orchestia grillus (assembly GCA_014899125.1). NCBI lineage: Eukaryota > Metazoa > Arthropoda > Malacostraca > Amphipoda > Talitridae > Orchestia > Orchestia grillus. Next base: position 7,664 of record VOMN01073422.1, on the reverse strand, counting down.
AAATTCATGACGAAATGGAAAAAATAATTACAGAGCTCGGTCTCCAGTGCGTTATTTTTTATATTTCAGGACTTTATGGTTTATGGAGGCAGTTCGTTTTGCTCAGAGTGGCAGCCTTTAGGAGTGAAATATTTTGAACTAATCCTTAAATCCCGCAGGATGCCTCGCGCTCTCAGGGAGCTCCCGCGGGATAGTCTGTGCACGCTGGAAGTCCATGACGGAACTCTGGAGGTGTCACAGCAACCGTGCGAGAGCTGGCTTCCTGCTGACCTTGTGCTGCGGTCCTGGTTGTTATCGTACAGCTCTTTAGTTTCGTTCCTAGGCTTCCCGTCAAAAATAGATGTGAATTACAATTAACCTCTGAAATCCGGGCCCCGGTGGCTGTTGATGACGGACGACCCCTGACAGACTGCTGCTCGGCTTAGCGACCGCGCTGGCAGGACTCCCCAGTGAAGCTCCCTGAACATCAGTTTTTCTTCATCACAGGGGAAAAAAGTTACCATGAACGAATATCTTTATGAAGAAAGTTTCTACCGATTTCATTAGGAGGGATACTCGATAGCACGAAGATTTTAAATGATTGATTACATTCGCAGTGGGTTGATTTTGACACGATGTTCGAAGTCTGAGCTTGTTCCTAATTTTGATATATACTGTCACGATTAATGCGACTGATTACGTTTACGCATTTGAGAGCGATAAAGTTTATCAATAGTACTATTAACATCATTCAAATTTTATTGTTTGGCTCTGATCGATTATTTTTTCCTGAAGGTATTTAGGGATTTTGTGAAAAAGTAAAATTAATAAAATAGTTCTGTTGCAGTTATAAAAAACTGCAATAAATTAATAGAATTTAACAAAAGATTCTTCATGAAGTTCACCTGCAAAAGACGATTTGACGCACATTCCCGGTATCTTTTATAAAGTATCTAACTGCAATAACTTAGTCACCACGTGATGCTGAGTTCATACCGGAGGAAACGATTAATAACCTTAATTCAGAACTTACGTAATGAATCACCGTTTAAAAAGTTTAGTAAGCCGAAAATGAATAATAATGAGAGCTGATGGACCGTGGCAATGAAATTCTTCCATCAGAGACTAACAAACTCAGCTTTTAAATCGTGTCAGGATCTCGGAGAGAGAGCCTCCCAGTGGAATATTTTACAGTGCTTTTGGGGCCCTACTTCCTTGTGCTGGTGGGGCACGCGCTGCCGGCCGGGGCGAGTGTGGGGAAGTTGGTCTACTCTGGACGCTGATGGCTCGAACCGACCTCGCTGTCACCAACTCAACTTAGGGACACAAGTCTGGCCGTTCAAGCCATTGCAGTCCGAGGGGAGCATCTAATGTAGTTGTCGGAAACATAAGGCGGTTTAGGCTGGTCCCGGAGCGAGTGGCAAAGGGCAGACAAGTGGCAAGGGCAGAGTTCCCGCAACAAGTGGCAAGGGCAGAGTTCCCGCAACAAGTGGCAAGGGCAGAGTTCCCGCAACAAGTGGCAAGGGTAGAGTTCCCGTAGCAAGTGGCGAGGGCAGAGTTCTTGTAGCAAGTGGCAAGGGTAGAGTTCCCGTAGCAAGTGGCAAGGGTAGAGTTCCCGTAGCAAGTGGCAAGGGTAGAGTTCCCGTAGCAAGTGGCAAGGGCAGAATTCCAGCAGCGCCCTGTGGCCACTGGATCCACGTGCTCTGACGGAAGTTGTGTACACGCCGAGCTGTGATCTCCTGCTTCACCAGCGCAGTTTTGTGAAGAATTTCTGTTGCTGAGCTTGCGTTTAATGTCCTGCAATTGACGCACTGTGCAAATTGAAGGAAAGTTTGAGCTCTTTCGATAACTTGCAGTCGTTCAAGAGCTGCCGTCGAGGAGCTCTAGTAGCGGGGAGGAGGGGGGGGGGATGGGGCTACGAAATAAGGAAGTTTGTGTTCATAAGACGCGACCGACACTTTGTGGTCCACGAAATGAAAATCTGCGTCAATGTTGAAAATTCTGCTCGTCGGTGCCACCTTAGTGGGTTGTGCACCTTGATATTTGATTATAATGAAGAAATTTTGCTACGTAAATCGGTGGTAAATTTCCAGCTCCAGAACGAATGGCATAATGGCCTAAGTACACACCCTCACACGTACGCATGGGCGTGTTGTCTTGCACATACGAATGTGTACAATAGACACACTTTACACATTTAGGATGACACTCACTCCACACATGCAGGCTGTCACACCACGCTGTAACATCGGATACTTAAAGTTTGCAACTTGTGAGCAATTCACGTTATGAATGTCTCTCTCAGGTAAGAATTTCAATCTGACCTTTTTGGTGTCTGAAACGTTTCTATTTTAAGCTCTTTCGAGAACTTGGCCTGAAACTTTCAGCACGTCCAAGTTTCGTCGTGGACGAGAATTTTGCAAGTTCGTAAAAGAGCGAGTGCATCACGGAATTACCTCGATATAATTACAAGACAGCGGCTGCACCACGTGCCGCAGACGCGCGGGACGAAATCCTCCACTCGACGGCAATAAATTCTGGTGTCGGCAGCGCGGGCAACCACCTCTGATGGACGCTCTGCCGCCTGGTTGTGGTGGCGGGCAGGTGGAGTGGAGTAGACTGGAGAGGGACAGGAACTAAAAAATACAGAGTAGTATTTAGTATAAAAGATTAGAATAGAACAGACAAGAATACACTAGAATAGAGTAGAATTTGGGATAGTAGAAACAGAATAGAAAAGAGCAAATAGTATCGAAACGAATAGAATACAAACCAAACAGAGTATAATAGAGAATGAAAAAACTAGAATAGAATATAACAAAGAGGAAAATGGGAAATGAAAATTGGAGAATAGAGAATGGAGAGTGGAGAATGGAGAGCGGACAGGGGGGAGTAGGGCATGGAACATCGCAACGAGAGCGTGCCGAGCGGTCCATTCTAGCATGGATTGCTGGAGTGTTGCGAGCGGCCTGACAGCGAGGCTGACATCGGCACGAGGCGTCACGCCGAGACGCCTGGCGCTCAGGCTCCAGCGCTGACGACGGCCCCACGCCCAGCCCCTCCGCAGGCTGCGAGGGGCTGTGGCTGCTTGTGGTGGTGGTTACTTGCGGCTGTGGCTGCTTGTGGTGCTGGTTACTTGCGGCTGTGGCTGCTTGTGGTGGTGGTTACTTGCGGTTGTGGTTACTTGCGGTTGTGGTTACTTGCGGTTGTGGTTACTTGCGGTTGTGGTTACTTGCGGTTGTGGTTACTTGAGGTTGTGGTTACTTGCGGTTGTGGTTACTTGAGGTTGTGGTTACTTGCGGTTGTGGTTACTTGAGGTTGTGGTTACTTGCGGTTGTGGTTACTTGAGGTTGTGGTTACTTGCGGTTGTGGTTACTTGAGGTTGTGGTTACTTGCGGTTGTGGTTACTTGAGGTTGTGGTTACTTGCGGTTGTGGTTACTTGAGGTTGTGGTTACTTGCGGTTGTGGTTACTTGAGGTTGTGGTTACTTGCGGTTGTGGTTACTTGAGGTTGTGGTTACTTGCGGTTGTGGTTACTTGAGGTTGTGGTTACTTGCGGTTGTGGTTACTTGAGGTTGTGGTTACTTGCGGTTGTGGTTACTTGAGGTTGTGGTTACTTGAGGTTGTGGTTACTTGCGGTTGTGGTTACCTGCGGTGGCGGTTACTTGCGGCTGTGGTTGCTTGCGGTGGTGGTTGCTTGAGGTTGTGGTAACTGCAGCATCTCAACAGTGGCTGCAACGCCTCGCCAGCGGCCGCTGCGGCAGTACAACATTTCGGAATACCAAGAACTTTGGACTCCACAAACTTCCTGATCCCCAGGATTGGTAATGATAGTTGCCTCGGCTGGGCAAGCTCTGTTCATTTTGCTTGTACTTTTTTATTTGCAGAGCCTCTTTTCACGTGCATGCTTTAAATTACAAGGTTATCCAATCTTCATTTCGAGCACAGCGGAAGAACAGCTCAGGTGTGATAAAAATACCTGCATCACAGTGATCAGTTAACGTTAATTATAATGCACTTCACCGAATTTAACATCGAAAGTGCAAAGTTGATTTTTACTTTTACCACGAAGGGAAATGCGAGACTCTCCCCCATATCTGAGGCCAGGAGCTGCGCATCAGTGCGTTGCTGCAGGGCGAGGCCACGCCAGCAAGGCTGTGTGTGCACTGAGAACAGTCGGGGATTTTTCGAAAATGCAAGTCCCCTTCATGTAGAGCTCGTTATTCTCCAGAAAGTCTTCATCTAGTGAGCAGCATGTGCAAGGGAGCAGAATTGGGGCTCTCTCTTCTTCCATTGTACCATTTGAAAAGCACGACATTAACTACGGGGAAAGAAGGGTTAAATTTATTCGGTCAGTCATACATCAGCTGTCTCAGAATGATCATCGACCAGCCAACAGCACCGGGTCTAGACCGGAAACCCAAGCATCATAGAGCAGGAACGGTGCAACAGGAAAGAGGGCGGCGGCTGTCCCCCTTGTTGTGGTACGTATTTTTACTGCGCAGTTCTGCGTTTCGCTGCAGCCCAGAAGGCTTCCCTGAAGGCCGCAGCACTTTTTTGCAGCTCGTAGAACTTTCCTGGAACCCGAAGTTTCCTGCAGCAATGAAAGCTTAACTAAAGTCACAAGAGCATTGCTGATGCCCCGAGAGCTTTCCCAAAGCCACGAGAGCATCCCTACAGCTCTGGGCCCTGCAGTGTAGTCCTGAAAGATTTTCCATATTCTGAGAGGTTCCTTGCTGCTATGAAAGCTTTCCTACAGTTATGAGCTTTTTTAAAGCCTTGTCAACTTTTCTGTAGCCTTGAGGGCTTTCCTGCAGCCCTGAAATCTCAGCGTCACTGCAGTTTTGAGAGCTCCTCTGCAAGTTTTAAAGCTGCGCTGCAGTTCTAAGAAGTTTCTGCAGTTTTGACAGTTTCTGTGCAGTCCTAAAATCTTTCCTTTACAACTGAGAGTTTTTTGTATAGTATTGAAAGCTTTTCTGATGCCCTAAGAGTATTTTTGCAGCCCTGGACGGACTTCTTTGCAACCTTGTAAATGGTCCTGCAATCGTGAGAGTTTCATTGCAGCTTTGAAATTTTTCTGTACCCCTGAAAGCTTCCCTGCAGCCCTGAGAGCTTCTCTGCAGTATTGAGAGGCCTCTGCAACTTTGAAAAAGAGAATCCATGTAGCCTTGGGAGCTTTTTTGCAACCTTGAGAGCTTCCCTGAAATTTAGAGAGCTTCCGTGTAGCACTGAGTTTCATTGTAGCTTTGAAAAATTTCTTGTCGTGAGACTTTTTCTGCAGTTGTAAGAGTTTCTCTGCTGCTCTGAATGCTTTTTCACATCCCGGAGAAAGTTGCTGCACTCTTGAGAATTTCCCTGCAGCCCTGAGAGCCTCTTCTCGGCCCTGAGTGCTTCCTGGAAGCTTTGAGTGCCTTCTGGGCTCCATGGCGTACTGCTAGCGTGATGGCCTCGTAACCGAGAGGACCCTGGTTCAAATCTCGGTCCAGTCGTCGAAGCATTTTTATGTACGTAAGGAGGGAGTACTTTCCTTGGAGACGGAAGTTTAAACCACACATTCCTCACATCCCACACTACGCCAGTAGTTGTAAGGTATTGAAAACCGAACGGTAAAACGTTTTGGAATTAATAAAGGTTCTGCCAGCTATGAGTGCTTTCTGGCAGCCTTAAGTGCTTCCTGGCAGCCCTGAGTGCTTTCTGGAAGCCTTGAGTGCTTTCTAGCAGCAATGGATGCTTCATAGCAACTGTGAGTACTTCATGGCAGCCTTGAGTGCCCCCTGGCAGCTATGAGTGCTTGCTGGCAGCCCTGAGAGCTTTCTGAAAGCTATGAGTGCTTCCTGGCAGCTCTGAGGGCTTCTAGGCAGCTCTGAGTGCTTTTTGACAGCTTTGAGTGCTTTTTGACAGCTTTGAGTGCTTCCTGGGAGCGCTGAGTGCATCCTGGTAGCTCTGAGTGCTTCCTATCAGCCTTGAGTCCTTTCTGGCAGGCCTGAGAGCTGTCTGGCAGCCATGAGTGATTCCTGGCAGCTATGACAGCTTTCTGGCAACTATGAGAGGTTCCTGGCAGCAATGAATGCTTCCTGGCAGCTATGAATTCTTTCTGGCAGCTATGAGTGCTTCCTGACAGTTATGAATGTTTCATGGCAGCTATGAAGGCTTCTTGGGAGCTATGAATGCTTCCTAGCAGCGATGAAAGGTTCTTGGCAGCCCTTAGTCCTTCCTGGAAGCCTGAATGCTTCCTGGCAGCTATGAGAGCTTATCACAAATAAAAGACGCATCGGTCGCCGCACGGCTGCTGTCAGCAGACGGAAGCTCAGGGCAGCATTACTTGGAGGATTGCAGGATTCACGTGGAGGACTGCAGGATTCACGTTGAGGATTGTAGGATTCACGCGGAGGATTGCAGCATTCACGTGGAGGACTGCAGGATTCACGTTGAGGATTGCAGGATTAACGCGGAGGATTGCAGAATTAACGCGGAGGATTGCAGGATTCATGTGGAGGATTGCAGGATTAACGCGGAGGATTGCAGGATTAACGCGGAGGATTACAGGATTCGCGTGGAGGGTTGCAAGATTCACGTGAATCGTTCGTTATTTTAATCAGTCATTTATCAGTGATATTTTATCGTCATATTTATTTTATCACAAATGATCTTAAATTGACCGAATAACGCGAATGCAGTTGTAAGCGCACCAGAGGGCTCAAGGCTGGATCGCTATTTTCACCGTTCTCATAATCATGATCTCGTCCAAGAATTCCGGGAATTATGGGATTAGGAGATTTTCAATGCTCCACCAGGCATTAACTATACAGAAAAACAGTTCGTGATGCACAATTACCTTGCTATAATTTAATGGTAATAAATCCTGACCAACTTGAACGAATCGTATGGGAATCCGAAACGAAAAGAACTAGACAAATGATGATATATAATGAAATCGACCTACAAGTCTTGGGGTGCTGCAAGGAAAGCTAATTAAGAGAACATACTCTGACAGAACACTCAACTCGGTGGAGGTGGTGGATGTGCTGAAGGGCTTTAGACGCAGAGAATTTCAGGCCTTAGATGAAATGGATGCACATTTGCGCATCACGACATACACCGCACCCAACTCGCGGGGGCGGACGCCTGGGGTCTGGGGAGTGGTTACGAGGTTAATGCGAATCCTTAAGGTTCCTAAAGCCAGAAATCAAGTGTATTATGTATTCAAACTGAAATGAGATTAGTATTCTTATATAATAATACCGGAGAAAACCTTAATTTATAATAAAACAAGTTTTTAGAAGTCCGGTGGGCAGGGATGAGGTGATAGGTGTGTCGATAGGTCCTCGTTCGAATACCACTTGGGTGTGCGTAGATGCCCGCTCGCCCGCGGCCAAAATGCCACGTAAGTTTAGGACGATGTTTTGGGCGGAAGGTGGATTTATTAACCTTTTTATCTCGCATTTTTTTATTTCTATGAATGTGCTTCGTACGGTCATAACACACACACGCACGCACGACACGTTATACTCGATCATCTGCCTTGTCATTGTTTTTTCCTTTCTTTTTCTCATTCACATCCACCCACATCGCAACTTCAACCCAACCCTTACCTCCACACGCTCCACTCACACACGCTCCCCCCCATGCCCCACATACCCCCAAACACCACCCTCACCTCACCACGTCTCCCCTATCCCGCCATAT
>VOMN01073419.1:0-10416 GCA_014899125.1 Orchestia grillus | reverse complement strand
CCCCCCCCCACTCCTCCCCCCTCTCCATACATGCTCAGCTTATGACTGATCTTAAATTCCCAAAAATACGGCGCTCTAAAACTTGGTCAGCATTTTGATTTTTTTCAGTGGTACAAATATTGCTCTTACTCTAGCTCTAGATCGTTAAATTGGTTGAAAAATACTCAGATTCCATTGACAACGAAGAATCAAAACAGCTTTTGAATATCGAAGGCAACAACGTAGTGCTGTGAATAGTCATCCTGCTCTACATCACCATCATCACACGCGCTCTTTCATCGGTTTGTTAAGATTTCCCTTCGAAAAACAACATCTATAACTCAAAATATGTAGGGAGAATTCTTCATATTTTTTGCTTTATGAGTACAAGAAAAAATATTCTACTCCGCTGCAAATGATATGCACAGAAGTAAACAACACAGTGATGAAAACGATATCAAGACCAAGTTAGCGGTGCTGAAGCTCTACAATAAATAACGAACAATATTCAAGAGCATAAATGACAGCATTGCTCAACAGAAGTACAACTGAATAGCAAATTACTTCATGCCTGCCCCTTTAACTGTAAAATTGAAGACCGTATCGCAATCCGTGTCAGGTACGCAGCCATGATGGATCTTGCCACATCTAAAGTACTTTGTTAAGTTTAACGGCCTCTTCTGCCGAGCAGAGTCCTAATTGAAATCCCCCAATGGCGTATGATGGCAGTTTAGCAAGCATATATCATTATCATGCATGCCGATTTTTGCCGCAGTAAATCAACTAATTTTTGTGGCCACTGGTCGATGCCCTCCCTGACTCTGCTAATAGGCCTCTTTGTCACTCGCAATTAGGCTGTGCGTGATACCTAAATTCAGGTTACGCTCGTACAATTCGCTGCGACATTGTCTGACTCTAGCTTTAGGGGCGAGCTAATAGAGCAAGAGACTTAAAACTATCAAAACCTTGAAATTGAAATGAAAATCCTGCCGACAATGATTGCTGAACTTGGAATTACTTCACAAAGCTTTGCATCTCAGCGTACAGGTGCAGAGATAGCTGGTTATGGCTTCATTTTGACACGCATTACAAATCGCATCTTTTGAGCATCAGCCATTTCAGACCAAAACGTAACTTTACTAAGTTTGAACGTCTTTATTCTCCGCGGTGAATTAAGTCAATCATTCGAACCAGTCGCATGGAATTTCAAAAATTGCACTGTACCGAAAAAAATAACGCAATTCAATTCGAACGTCATAGACTTCACAAAAAAAATGCGTTGCCGAAGTGAGGTACGTGTGCCTCTAGTCTGGAATAACAGCAGGTCACAATAGTGGCACAAATATTCCGAAATTGTTATGATTTGTGGGTATGAAAGTCATAATTGAGAATTTGCTAGCATTATATTCGTGAATTCGCCATCACCGTTCAAGTAAACGTAAAATTATTAAGTCGACTTCAAGCAGGTAAACTTGAAGAATTTGACTGAAACAATTTCTTGACGAGAACTTTGGTAGATTATTCTAGGCGCCGCTGTGACGTTCCATTCCAGATTTTCGGTGAAGTACTTTACATCTTTGATGCCCAAGTTGTCTGCATTAGGATATTATATTGTAAAAAATGAATGATTAATCAATCGATTCATGGTTGAAATGTGTCGGTAATTAAAGCTTCCCTCAGAAAAACCAGAGCTGATAATTACATAACTTTAGTGAAGCGCAGTTCCTCACTCTAGGACTAGTGTATCACTCGACCTGGAAGTCGCGGACTAGGGACTGTTTCCACAGCTTAGTTTGTTTATATGTGGATCCATTACCTTGAATACCTAGGAGATGTTTGGGCCTTCACGCCTGGGCCACACTGGGATGCCGCCTCATTAACCCGTTTTAACTCTAACATTAACTAAAATTTCACTGATTTTGTATTTCACTGATTTTTGTAATCCCAAGCATTTTAAATAGCATTTTCAAAAATTAACTACAAATAGTTACCAACAATAATATTAAAAATAATGTAGCTTTCCGAATCCTATAATTTATAATGTCATTAACATTAATGTCATTATGGGCTGATCGTTTCTCCAGCGAAGACAAGTCAACTCTTTTTGACCATATCAGTATTTCTAAACTTGCGATGTGCAAACTCGCTGAATTTTCGATTTGATTTAAAAAGCCTCAACTGAGTTAACTCGATCGTCTTTCGATCATTTCCGAGGGCACTCATACTTCAGGCATGTGAATACCCCGTGAACATAGAATGTGTTTGTTAAAAAAACAGCCAGAAAAAGAATGAACTTTGCGTTAGTCTCTTTGGGTATCCCATCACCCCAATTTTACGTAGCTGTTTGTATTTTCTGTGTATGTGCCTTGTTTGTAAACTAACCATGTTCCAAAACTGAAGGCGATTCACGCTCGCCTGAAGTTCGTGGGGATCAGTGGCTGCAGCTCGAAACACAAAATCTTGGACAAAGACGGATTAGAAATGTTACGCTACACATATCTGACGCCTGTAAATTCATTTTTTTCAAATGTAAGGAAAATAAAGTTTAATTATCAGCGGATATTTCATATCGACTGAATGGATATCATTGATGGATATTGATGTGTTCAAATCTCGTCATAAAACAACGCACGAAGTAACTCTTGAAAAATTTCACCGTATAATAAAAGCCCAGTGTTGCGAGCGTACTTGATTAGTCCGAGCGTCTGTTTCTCCGTCACGCTCTTTAGGATTTAAATAGGAGAAAATTCGTGGCTCTGTATGCCTACTAACCAGCGAGACTGTCAGAGAAGGCAGTCCGTATCAGTGATACTACAAATAATAATAATAATACTTCATGTCAGAGTTAGCGCAAATGCGATGGCATCTTAAGAAATTAATATCATTTGTCGTGCTATTTTTAGCGGGGGAGCGTTTACTAGTTAGGTACAAAATCATAATAAAAAGGGTCATAACGTTCTTATTAAAAAAACTGCATTGAGCTTCTTCTCAACTGAGTGTAACATAACCGTTTCTTAATATTACTAAAGGCTGTAATGACGTCTGAGATTTTTTTTACGAGGTATGAAATATTTTTCTTTGGCACAGTATCAAGTTTCTAAATTCCATTGACGCCCATAGAACTTAAGGGCGGTTAAAGAGCTTCACTTTAGTTGGCTTTCAAATCCAAGCCTTACTGCAACAGCAAGAACACATGTGAGTTCCATATTTCGGAAAGGAATAACCAAACTCTTCGTGTGAGCACGATCCCTTGGAAGCCTCGATCTATTTCAAGCTCCTTCACCTGAATAACCTTTTATTCGGCGGCCATCGACTGAGCTGCAGAAAATTCCTGAACTGAAAAATAAGGGAAATTTCGTTTGGTTTTGGGCCCTGTGAATGCAAATGAGGGCCCCTGAGGCACATGCTGCGGACAATCAAACCATCTCCTTTGATCTGATGAGCCCTTGAGCGATTCAATGCTTCGACGTGCATACGCCACCTGTCGTTCCAAAACTCAGGAGCCCATACTCGTATAAAGTCGGGCGATGGTACTCCAGATTACTGTATTTATCTCTTTGAAGTACACTGGGAAGGTAAGCATCATCTCGCGCGTCCGAAATGTTCCATAAAATTCCCTCAGATATGTCACACAGGTTTGTGAATCCTAATGCATACTCAATGTATCGATTTTGAGTGTAAAGTGCTCAAGAATCTTTAGCCCAATCATAATAAGAAAACATCGGAGTGAAGCTCCATGCCTTGACTCTTGAGGAGAAATGGGATCTTGAACCTTAGACTTGAACAAATATGTAAATTCTAATTCCTTTTAGCGCTTCCTGCATTTCGAAGTCAACCGAGGCTCAAGTTCTGTCTAGTGTTGCTGAGCAGAAAAATTTTATTAGAGTTATTGACCTTTTGAACGTTGCTGTTTTGGCCCCTAGCACCTGCTCAATTCGTCAAAGAAGAGCTCAAACGAAAATAATTATCCTAAAATTTAATTGTGTTTTTCATTCTGTACTGCTTCTCGACCGCTTTATTTTTAATTTGTCAAATATATTTTATTGTAGAGAAATTAATCGTAAAGCGAAGCGTCGTTCCCCTTATTTTGAGAGGACACAATCCACGACTATTTTCTGGCATCAATAATGCGTCACTTTTTAAAGTGAAATTGACTCACGTGATTGGTTGACCCTAGTTGGTTGACCCCAGTTGGTTGACCCCGATTGGTTGACTCCGATTGGTGGGCCCCGATTGGTAGGCCTCGATTGGTTGGTCCCAATTGGTTGATGTGATTGGCTGGAAAACTATGTAAGATATGAAAAGCAGCACGTGTTTAATAAGTTCATCGATATGATAGAGTTAAATTCGTCGCAACGCATGTACGTCGTTATCATTTTGTATTTATTCAGTTGGAGCAAAATTTATTCCATTAGAAATATAAAGCAAATGTGTACGGGCGACATTTATATTTCCTTATCCTGAAAATTTATTGAAAAATTCATCAATTAAAATAGCAATGTATCCATTTCTCCGCTTACAGGACATCAACACTTGAAGCACTTCGCTGTGTCTCTCATTCGAATTCACGCAAAACACGTATCCCCTTTCAACGTTACTCAACCATGGGTGCGAAAAGATCCGTTTCTAACGAATTTTTTAATCTAACACGGTATTGCGCTGTCGAAAAGGGTGTAAGAGTAGAAAACCCAATGAAGCCATTCACACCCATTGTCAAAAAACGTGAGCATCCCTGGAAAATTATCTAATCACATGCGTGAATTTTCGTGCCGATGAAGGGACAAAAATGTCAAAAGTCAGAAACATAGTATTTCGTAAGACTTATGGTTTCGGTTTCATTTTCCATACTATTCCATTCGTTTTGTTCATGAACAATCAATGCAATATATGATTGCAATGTTGAGTGTTGATTGTTCATGAACAATCAATGCAACATATTATTGAACGCAGTGTTGAATTCGATGTAAAAAATTGATATCCTGCTTTACCCCAGCAGAACTCGCAATGTTTCGGTCTTCACCCTTGATTTTACTCCTCGCCGTGGCAGGAGCGAGCGCTGTCTTGTGAGTAGCTCGTGTGCCTCAAAAATCTACATTTCACGGGCAGGTTGTAGATTTTTAACGGGCATTTCTACATTAACCCAACGGGCATTTAACGGGCATCTACATGCTGGGTTAATTACAGGGGGATTGTTTAGGGAGAAACGAAAGGAAATAAAGAGTGTAGGGAGAAATAAAAGGGAGATCGGGTATTTGAAAGTATAGGAAAACCGTGTATGTAGATATTGCTGGGAAATCGTATAGAGAGAAATTACAGGGAGATTGTTTAGAAATAAATTGTAGGGAGATCGTGTAGAGAGAAATTGCAGGGAGGTCGTGTAGAGAGAAATTGCAAAGAGGTTGTGTTGAGACAAATTTCAAGAAGATCGTGTAACGAGAAATTACAGGATGATCGTGTAACAAATTGTAGGGAAATTGTGTGGGGAGAAAATGTAGGGAGATAGTGCAGGAAGAAATTGGAGGGTGACAATGACATCAATTTTTGATTACGATCTTCATTATTGATGGCTCATTTACAAATCTGATTACCGCGGGCGTAAAATATTTTGAATTTGTGTTTCGGGACAAATGATCATTTTGTAGAATCTAAAACGTATGACACCCGCTTCTGACGGATATTTTCTAAGGTGCAACAACATGTCGAAATCGTTAATTTTCTCTCTTTTCCAATGTTATCTAGTGTAACCTTACGTGGTTACGTTAATATCAACATCAACGAGCTATCTTCGGCCCTTTTAATATAAATAAACGCTCGCTGTTAGAGCTCAAATGAAAATGATCTCAATTGATGATTCATTGGATATCTAGTACATAACGTGAAGTACATAAAGTTTTACCATTCAAATCCCTTGAGTTCATTGTTTTGGCTTCCAATCTTATTAGGTTTCTAGGAAAGTTTACCTTAATTCGTTTCATATCATACTGAAAATTTTGGTGGGATTGAAATTCACGACTCATCCATCGACGGAGCTGAAAAAATAAATAATCGAATTCTTCTAACTATTTCTTCATTGTTATTTTCCAGCTCCGAGTGTTCGAGGACGCTCAACCCTTCTCCTAGCGAGTACTTCGAAATCGAAACTGCAAAACTGAACTGCATTCAGGAAGAAATAAAGAGCCAGGCTACTGCGACCATCGTTAGCTGTGAGTTCACTGAGTAGAAGTCAAAATCCATAACTTTGATGAAATATTATATATACTACTGGTAAATAATTCGTGTCATTTTAATTCGATTTTCCGCTGCTTACAAAATGAAAGATGTTCTATGTTTTTGTGCTGATTGCATAGCTTTAAATAAGATGGTTCCGCTTTAGAAGATCTTGAGACCGTTCGAGTATTTACAGCAGAAATGCTACTTCACGGATCTTTCCTAGCAGTAATATGCCCATGCAAAGTAGTTTCAGGATTTTTGCTTAGTGTGAAACGTATCTCTCCGAATCAAATGACCCTTTTTTATTCGCTCATCCGAACATGCAGTGTAACATTCTCATCCCTAGCGCATGTCGGTGAATACAAAGCACACCCAGTACACTCAAAAAGCGAGATTGGTAACTACTTCACCATTTCGCATCACTTCGAAGAAGTAAATTCATTATTTTCTATATCTATATAAATAATTACATAAGTGAACAAACAGTTACTTATTAACTTTAGTTGTTAACTGAAATTGTAAACACATGATTGACGTGTGCATGTATCCCGTTTTTGACAGTGTTCCTCCCTGAGGCGATCCAAACCTTGACTGGATTGAACGGTGGTTTCTTCGAGGACATGCCGACGGGTTTTGAAGACACCTCCTTCTTGGAGACCCTCAAGGACCCCGCCCAGTTCTTGGAGAACATGAATCTTGTCGGTGACGCAGAGGATCTCCGCAAGTGCATCGCGAAAAAACTTGACCAGGTTTGTGAAGTCTCGCGAACAAATAGTGATAAAGCATAGTTATTCCGCGATTTTTTGGAACGGTAATCTAGAATAAATTTGAAACAAATTCGGAAAAAAACCACCAGCAGTTATTGCATTCGTACTGAAAATTTTGGTTCATACTGAAATTCAAATATTGAAATTTGGTCCATACTGAAATTTCAAATTAAAAGCCTCAGTTAAATAGGCATGAAAGTTTTGAGCACATTAAATGAGCTCGCAGATAAACAACGAAACCGAATCTCTTCATTATGAATTCTGTTTGCAACACTGAAGGATGATTTTTTATAACCATATAAACATATCTATGTCCTTTTCGTGGCATGCGTAGATGAGCCAAGCCTGATACTGTCGTAAAGTGGGCAAAAATACAACTATTTTCATGAGAATTTATGGATTTTCTTTCTAAAACATCAAATCTTTGCCAAATGTATCATTCATATTCACTATAAAAGAGATAAACCATTCAATTTCAAAAGCTACAGCAGAATGGACTAGATTATTACGATCATCGGTGCCTGATCTATGCCTGATTTTACAAAGAACCTAAATTTCTTTAAAAGCTTCGAAAATTATTTGAGGATTGTATTATCCCAGCTATGGAGATGAGATCCATCATACATGGGGTACAAGTGAAACATTCATTCAAAATTTACGTATGTATTCCTGAGTATGTTAGGTAGCCGATTAAAATCCTGTTTGTTTGCAGCTTAACTTCTTTGGTTTCTTCGACAACGGAGATTTCCAAGACGACATCTTGGCCAAGGTGGAAGGTACTGACCTTGAAGAGAACGTCAAAAAAGGCATCGACAACTGCGGCAAGGTCGAAGACTACAACGTGAGTTGCACACCATTATCTTGGAGCCTCTGTCGCTTAGAAATTATTTTGCTAAAACTATCATAGTGAGCTCTGACTTCCTTTTTGATTGACTTCAAACTCGAATATAAGAAAATGTTGAAAATAACCAATGAATTTATCAACAAATTTAGAGAGCTTTCTACTATATCAATTTGCATTCACGTGAGTTACACATCATTTAGAGTTGATTTTTATTTTGTGTTCACTCGTATAGTGAGTAAATATAGCACGTATGTCATTTCTGATGTAACTTGCTCATTTTGTGAAATTTTATTAGTGTAATTCTTTCCTTCATTGCTTAGATACTTCTTTTCATTCCATTCCGAATATGGTTATCAACATTCGATTTTGAATTTTACGTTTTGAATTTCACATTCAATCAAACAACAGTTAGTAACTTAGAATATGTAACCCTCTAGGACACAGGAACACATTTTGCCCACCGCCTGTGGAGACACAATTTGGTCCACACAATTGAAAAAGTTATTCCCTAAAGCCCAAAAATTGTTAATGAATAAGCGCCGCAAGTTACAATGGCACTCACATAAAGAATTTAGAGTTTACTTCTTTTCAGAAATCAGATTTAATCATCTTCGAATAGTACGTCTCTCATTCTTTGAAGTGTTTCCTGTTAAACTCAGGAATGAGTAGTGCACGTTTCATCTCTCGAATCCAACCAAAATTAAGTCAAACACAAGTGTATGCAGTCACCTTTGAGATGTAATGCGGAAGATCAGAGAGTCTGCGGGGATTGAATAAATTATGGACAGATCCAGATAGTAATCAAAATTGCTCCTATTAATAAAATCGCGAACAATCTAAACCTAGAGTAATTTTAATTAGAAACTTAGTGTGTATCAAAAACATTTTGAGTTCATGTGGCCTTAGTATTTTGGAGCAAGAGACTGATTTGCTCTAAGCGCGTCTGATGATTTACAAGGAACACATTAAGTCGATATTTCTTGCGTTGAGCGCCGAGGGTGTAAGTTCATCAAAAGTCATCTTGTGCGTCGCAAGATCGTGTGCCGGACACAGCTCGCTATGGTAGGATGCAACTTCAAAAATCAATAAAAAACACACTAACGATGCTTTCTTCCACAGACCACAGCGTACATGGAGTGCATCTTGAGCTACTGCAAGACTGGAGAGGCTCCTGCTGAATAGGGATCTGAATTGGTTTCTAGAGCATACATCATCTCCGAAGCAATAGATATGTAATTCGAAAACTACATTTTTGGAGTTCAGGTATATGTAAAGACCCTAATTAATAGTTAGGCCTGAAACTGGAATCTGTTGCATTTAATAAAGCAGACTCTGAGCTTTTATGAACTCTACGTTTAGAAATATTTGAAAGAACAACTCACAGAAGAATTGCAAAACATTATAGGGGTATTTAATTTAGTGAATATGGTTAAAACATGGACTTCTCATTTATAATACATTTGTCATGATCTTGTTGTTTCACTTTGTACTTAGACCGGAGAATGTCGTCTCAGAACATTTGGAAATCAAATAGACTTATAATCGAGCGCCAATTTTTGGATTTGTCCGCACCTCCCGAATAAACATCCTATAAAGCGAATAAGTTTTTTACTGATTCTTTCCTGAGTTCAATGTTTTTTCTTTGATGTGTGAGCAAATGGTTGATGTTAAACTCACTCTCAGAAACATAAAGGGACTTCGTTACAAGGGTTACTCTCACTCTCAGAAACATGGAGTGGCTACATTATAACCGTTACCCTTACTCTCAGAAACATAGAGTGGTCACGTTACGAGCGTTACCCTCACTCTCATAGACATAGAGTGACTTCAGGACCTAACCAAAACCGTTTTCCGTAGGAAAGCAATGTTGACCAAGGCGAAGCTTTTTATGGTATGGTTTTGATTTAACCATCTTCAAAACAGAAAATAAACAAAACTGTTTTTATTGTAAAATAAGTAGAAATAGGAAATAGGCTCCAGCCTGGAGCAAAAATCAGGCCCCAAGGAATGCTAACTGGCAGATGCAGGACTCGATCAGCCGCTGGTGAATAAATCTCATCCGCTCATGCAAGATTGGTATAAATGAATAATTTTCCTGCGCACGAACGGGAAAATCATGAAAATACATTCGAGAAAAAAATAAAAGCAGGCAAAAATATGATCACCTGCAACAATTATTAAGTAAAAGAAAGTTAATTAAAAATTCGGCAGAATACTGGGCAACGTATCTTCTTCAAAAAACACTGCTCTGAGTAGTAAATTCGACTACCTTTCTCTAAGTAGTAAATCTCGATTACCTTCATAACAATCGATGGAATGTTCACAAATGAAATCTGAATTTACATGGATGAGGCTGTCGTAAGATATCAATTAGCGCATAATGTATAAATGGAGACTGCAATTTTTGTTAATGTACGCGCATTAAACAAATGTTCTACATCTGTGCGAGTGCGTACGCCCGACATGACATTAGAACCTTGGCTTTCATAGGCCGCTAATTAAGTTTCATTATTCCCAGCGGTATCAAATATTCCACACAAATCTGTAGCCGTAGTTCATTTGATTATTCTAAAAATGACAATTTTTTAAGCTCTCCATTCATCTGGAGGATCGCAA